>JBAKFZ010000143.1:0-33472 GCA_037355385.1 Saccharomycopsis sp. FM-2023a
CCCCTAGGAATTGATCCTAACATTGCGGCTCCATAACCAGCAAATAACCCTTTTCTAATTCCTTCTTCTTTCAATATTGTTAAAAAGCAATAACAAAACAATAATAACAAATGCCAAAAAATCAACCAAATAACTTTTAATAATGAATTATTCATCTATGATGCACTAAATCGGCTTCACTATCTTCAAGATCACTATATTCATCATTGAAATTTCTGGTGATTCCCAATTCAGGACTATTGGTTCCATCATTATTACCATTATTGCCATTGCTAGCATTAGTTACATCCATCCCCATTGTTGGTTTGGTAGTATTATAACTAACTTGATTTGCTTGAGATTCAGAATTATCAACAAAATTAAAAGAATAATCAGCATTCGGAGAAGTTATTGGAGTTTGACTAACGGTTCTTTGATGATTAATGTTTGGTGAACCGGGATTTGAAGCCAAAGGAAGTGAATTATAGCCACCATAATGTGTTGTTGAACCATTACCTCCAAATTTTGCATGTTCATGTTCGGGAGCAGTTACATCTCTTTTTGCAATTTTAGAGTTATTTCTGGAGATTTTAATTGCTGATAATTTTCTAGTTAAAGAATTCAATCCTTGACCATTATTTGGAGTATTCCCAGCATTTGATGGCGTTCTCTTGAAAATTGTATTGGCCAATTTGGAACCAAATGATGGTTTAACCATTTGAATTGGTTCATCATCATCATTGATTCCTTGATATTGATTGCTAGTGAGTGAAGTGCTACTTCTTAACTTATCAATAGTATTTTTTGATTTTAATTGTAATCCTTCTTCTGAAACGTCAATGAATTCTCCTTTTGAATCAACCATATCTTTTAATTTATAAATTTCGTTTTCCCAATTTGCAGTATGATGTTTTGCAACATTACCTAAATCTAATAATTCTTCAGCTCCAGGATTTGGAGTATTTAGTAATGATGGATTACTATTAGCAAAATTATCACCATATTTTTCATCATCATTTAGAATCATGGTTGAATTTCTTTGGAAAGAGGTTCTATCATCTCCAGCTCTTCTAAATCTTGAATCTGGAACTTTTGATAAAGTTGCTTGACAAATATAAACAATAATAATGATTAATAAAATTAATGAAAATGCAGCATTTAAAATGAAAAAAACCCAACCCATAATTGAAGCAACAGCTTGTGGTTGGCCAAATAAATTTGAAAAAAACATAAACATAAAAGAATTTAAGGTTATAACTGTACCAATAATAATATTTAAAACATTAGTGGATTTGTCTAAATATGGTTTATATTTGATTAATCCAACCAAGTAAATTAAATCAACAATAAAAATCACCAAACTTTGAGTCTTCCCACTACTTTGACATAAACCAATAAAAATGGCTTTAACTAAAATATACGCAAAATAAACAACAGACCACCAATAAGTATTAGCATTATACATTGTATAAGCAAAACCGTATTTATCTAAAACTTTTTGATCACCATATAAAATAGCAGCAGGATTATTATAGTTCATGACAGATGATTTCCCAAATTTCCAACATCTAAAAGTTGCCCAACCTAAGACTCCAACTGATAACAATAAAAATAAAACTGCCAAAACAATAACTGCTGGGGAATCATTTTGAGTAAATTCCCATAATGAAAAAACAGTTAATTGAACAAACCCAATGGAAATGTAACGCAATAATGCTCCTTTTAAAATTGACCAATAATTATTTCTAAAATAAATTGCCAAATTTTGATTTTTGATTAGTTTTGTTTTAATTAATAATTCTAAAATGATCTTTGAGACAATAATCACTAAACATAATGCATAACCACATATAATGAAAAATGTAAACCCAGTAACAACAATTGAGGTAACCTCGATATCTTGATTGAAACCAATTCTTTTGATTCCTCTTAAAACTCTAAGAGATGATGATGAATTAACCACTAACATTGGAGCTCTTTTTTGTAAGTAATTAATAATTCTTTTTTGAACTAAAATTGCTAACTCTGAAGTAGTACTTTTTAAATATAATGTTGGATCACCTCCAGTAGCCTGGATATACCATCTGAAAATTTTTTGCATAAATTCAGTTCTAATCAATCCCATTGACCAAGCTAAATTCTCTGCCCAAGCACTAGCGATTGGGGGAACTTGTTCCACATGTTCCATAGCCACTAAAACCACTGCTTGAAAATAAGTGAACAATGACAAAGCATTAACAGAAATATGAGAAGCAGCATTACTGTTACCAAAAGTTGATAAAACTGCACTGGCTAATAAACCTAACCCAGCAACTACTGCTGTTGCCCATTTAGCACCAACATGACTAACAGTTTTACCATTAGTGAAATAAGCAGCCATACAAGCTAAATCTTCCTTGGTAGTACTGTTATAAACGGTGACCTTAACATAAGCATCAATGTCAGGAACAGTAAAAGCAATACCAGGAAGCATATCGACATATTTTTTGCTAATAGTTTCCACAGAATCCACAATCACTTCACCACTGTACAATGGACAAAATTGTTTGAAAGATAATGAACACATATCAATGGTTTTTTCAATAATCGTGAATCCATAAGCAAGAACTTCAACTTTGGCATTGACATAACCGTTAATCGTGGTATCTAAATCAAGATTATAAGATAAAGCTCCAGTATCAGGATTGAAAGAAACTTTAAAAGTTTTAGCCGTTAAGGCAGAGTTATCCATACAAGGAATTAAAGAAGAAGCATCTAAAATTCTGGTGGCTTTGATGGTAAGGATAAGGAATGAAAAATAAAAAATCCAGCTATTCCACAAGATCATGATGTGTTAACTTGGAAAAAGAAAAGGGGTGAGTAAACTAATAAGACTTTTTTTCAGTGAATATTTTGAAATATTTCAATAAACGATACGATAAATGATAGAAAAGTATTGAAGAATGTTAATTTTTGGTGAAAAGTTGGAAAAATTAAGAAAAGTTAGGAAATTTAAAAAAGTTGATCAACTTTTTTATAGAAATATTTTTACTTTTTTATCCACACTGTGCCACTTTTTTTCACGCCAAATTATTTATTTTTAACTTTTCTTTATGAATCACTGAGACTAAATTTAACCCAATTTGTTGAAATGTTTGGGAAGAGTCTCAATTTGAAGACTCTTGAAAAAGTTGTTTGGTTAAAGTTGTTTAGTTAGTAGTTAACTAGGATGATCAGTTAAAATTTCAAAATTGTCGATCAAATTGTGAACTTTTTGATAACAAATAGTCGCAAAAAAGCAAAGATCAGACGCAGACATTATTAATAACAGAATTTTTACATAGTATTTTTATCAGAAACAACTATGGATATTGCTTAGATGAATGGTTGTTGATTCAATATATGATTATGTAAGTAGCTAGCTCCGGGTAACAATTTTGCGGCGTCCACGTGATTAATCAAGTTTTGTTGATAACTGTTTTCGATTGAAATCTTTACAAGATTAATATAAATAAACACTATTGCCAAAGATTTTTATCTAAATTGAAATTTGAATGCAAATGATTGAGAAATGATTAGAAAGTATTGAGAAAACAAAATAGAAAAAATAAATAAAGCAAATTAAAAATTAGTTAACACAAAGAAATCAGTAAATTAAGAATGAACAACAATAAAACAAATAATCATGATATAATTCCTTTCATCACATCTTCCTCATCCGCCTCAATCTTTAACTTCTCAACCAGTTCTGCAGTCAATTCTATTAACTTTAAATCAAATTCATCTTGAGAAAACTTGATATTTTCATCTTCCTCAATTTTCCTAATTTGTTTGAAAGCTTGTAATGCACTACTAACATATTTAACTTTAACTCCTTTTAACCTCACAAAATTTTTATAATCTTTGGTAATTAAATTTAATAGTTGTTTGACATTCAACTTCTTTGAGTATTTTCTTTGAGAATTATCAAACTTTTTATTTTCTGCATCTTTAGTAGCAAGAATCCAATCTGCAATACATGAACCACCAGTATTTTCAATTTCATTTTGTTTTCTTGGACATTTGCATCTACAACCAACACCATTTTTTTTAGGAGAATCAATATTCAACCAATTATAATCTTCTCTTTTAATTCTATCGATATCACCATATTTAAAATAATTTTCTGATGGAGCATAGCCTAGTTGGTTATCAAAAGAATTATGTGGACAATGAGCAATGGTTGAATGTTTATATCCGATATCTCTAAAATAATGAACTTCACTTAAATCCATAAACATTCCAACTCCTAATGAATGAATTGGTGCATCACCCCAACGTTCTTTATAAAATCCCCCAGATTGTTCCAAATAATCAAAATAAGCATTATAATTAGGGTTATCCCAAACATCAACTCTAGCGATTTCAAAATTACTCCAGAAATGACAATAATTATATCTTTCTCCTTCAAAGACATCACCCGGAGATCTAGGAATTTTAGCTTTTGAGGTTTTTTCAACCAACAGAGTTAACAAAGTTTTTTCATATTTCAAATCTGTTGAACTTTTCTTGACTTTTCTGGAATCTTTACTTTCTTTTTTCATATTGTCAATCAAATAATTAATTTGAACTTTTCTCTCTAATTCTAAAATCAAATCGTCAGGTTCTTCAAGATTTTTTAGTTCTTCAATTAATTCAAGATTTTCAATTCCTGAAAAGTCAAAAGTGTTTAAAGGTTTGACAAATAAATTCCACGTATTCTTAACTTTGATATTGTTTTCTTTAATGAACGATTTCGTATACCTAAATAAATTTGGAATTGTATTGGATAACTCTTTGATAATAACAGTAAAACCATATTTTTTACCCTTTTGTTCCATTTCTAAAAAGGGATCATAAGTCAAGTCACAATAAAACTGAACATCTGGTTCAACTCTCCAATACCATTCATATTGTTTGACTAATGGATGACGATAAAATCCCCCTGAATAAAAACGACACATCTTATGATAAGAGTCAAGACTTCCATACATGATACCTCTATCACCTTGTCTCTCAATATATTCATAAAATTCAAAATAGTTAAAATAACTTTTAGATTTTGGATTTGTTTTTTCTTCATTATTTTCTTCATCGTCACTATCATTACTATCTTTTGTTAATGGGAAATCCCACATTGATTCATCAACTAGACCAAACTCGACTTTTGATTTTGTATACTTTTTAACAGTTTTTTTAAACTTTTCTGTAAATGGTTCATCATTCAAAAAAACCCAAGGATAATTAAACCATTGATTAAAATGTCTTTCTAATGTACTCATTGATTTGATTACATCTCTTAACTCTTTATTTCTTGCAAGAACCACCAAAGAAGCATTAGCTTGTTTTTTGTTTTGAGATAAGTCAGGTTCAATACAACCAATTTGGAAAGGTTGATCAACATCTGTTCCAATCCATCTTTGACTTACTTTTCTTTTGTCGACTGGTTTATAACTTAAATCAAACTTATCTTTGTATTTTCTGTTTGAGTAATCTGGTAACTTGTTATTGACGGTACTAACTTGCCTTGGACCATGTATATGATTGCTTTGAAAATAAATGATTAAAAGTATTACAAGCGTGGCCAACCAAACATGAACTGAGAAACCTTTATATATTCTGATTTTTCTGGTGAAGATTTTCTTCAAGACATATTTTGACTCCAGAACCAACCATTGGAATTTATTCTTCTTCTTTTTGGGTTGTAGTAATGGAAGACTCATTGTTTCGTTATGGGCGGTTCATTCATTATTTTGATGATTTGGAATTTTTGATTTTTTGGTTTTTTTTGTATAAATCGCAACGCCAAAAGAAAATCAATTTTTTGAGAATCAACAGAGACTAGGGTTTCTGCTCCTGCTAATTATGAAAAAAGGACTTTAATCAACAGAATCTGAAAATGTGACTGAATATGTTTAGTTTGATTCTAGTTGGTTGATCATTATTAATTGATAATTTTCCAACATGAGCACAAATTTCTGAAATATACTTATTTCATCAAGTCTCCATTTCAAATCGAAAATTTCTTTGACAAATTAGATCTCATGAAAGATTCTGAGTAATTCTATAATCAAAATCAAAATTCAAAGGTTAAAACTCAAAACACATTAAGCAAAAACGAGACAGTTGGACTTAAGCAATGATAATATAAACACGTTGGGTAATAGCTGTTCGAATTCTCCTGTGATCAAATAATATTTTAATTCTCTCGTTATCCAAATCTGTTTATCTTTTATTACAAACTACAATTTTTATGGAAAATTGATTATATAATATTAAATATACATGAACTAATTTAAACTTTTACTTTATTTTATTATTGTTTTTTTCTGTTGAAACTAGTTATTTAATCAACTTTAATTTCTGAATAAATTCTTTTAACAAAAAACATAGTTGATAAGAATCCGATACTACCACATAATAAGAACATCAAAGCACTAATAACTGCTGAATAACCAAGATATAAAATTATACTGGTAAATCCATTTAATCTATCTAATTTAATCAAAAATAATGAATGAATGAAAATGTAAACTGCACAACTACCACTTATAACAAAACTTCTCCATTGCCATTTATAGTTTTCAAAACAAAGGGTATAATAAATCATTAAAACTGTTATTAATGAACAAGTAAACGACATTAAAACGAAACAGAAAAACAAGAACCCAAACATATAATAAATTCTATTAAACCAAATTGAGGAATAAATAAAATAGATTTCTACTGCCATTGAGCCAAACGGAAAGATCCCGGCAATCATCGAAATGACTGGTAATTTTAAATAGTATGGTTGAACTGGAATTTGTCTTGGAATTTGGTTGATTTTTACTGGTTTTGTTAAGCCTCTATTAAATTTCAAAGCTAATAATGAACCAACAATTGATAAAGGAATTGAAATTATAAACCATATTAAAACAATTGAAAACATCGTACCAATTGGAATAGCTCCTGATGATTTAACAGTGATTAGAAAAAAATTTAATAAAATAAATATCGAAAATAAACTTCCAGGAACTAATAAAGGAGTTAGAAGCATATTTAATTTCCAGCTTTCTCCGTCAAAAAATTTGTATAGATAACCACTGATGAACGACCCAAAAAATCCAAAGATAGCGTATGAAATGAACATCACAGTTGATAAAGCACCTCTATTTGATGGAGATAGTAAGCCAAATAAAGCAAATAAAATGGTGGTAAAAGTCATCAAAAATAACTGACAGCCACTTCCTAAAATGATTGATAACAATAATCTATATTTTGGAGGTCTAAAGACATCATTATGAACCAACTTCCAACCACTTTCTTCTTGGATATCATCATCAATATTAAAATTATTATATTTAAAAATATCATTTCTTAAAGTTTTGATCAAAACATGAGCAATAACTAACGATAAACAAACAACAATCAATGAAAAATTAATCAAAGAAAACCATTGAATTTTTGGATCATAAACGTGTAGATATTTATCCCATCTTGTAGCCCAAACAGTTTCCGAGGGTTCAAAAGTAATCGAATAACTAAAATCAACTTCAGTATCTTTACCATTATCTAATAATAGAGGAGCGACGTGATCAAGATCATTACAATAATCCTCTCCAACATTATCACCAATTTTTCTATCAACACTATATGGTTCAACTGAAACCCCAACAATTCTGTATTGATTATTTTCTCTTTCATGATATTCGATCTTGATATCAAAATGATTAGCTAAATAAGCCACATTTTGTTCATTCATTAAACCAATTGGAAATCCACTACCATAAAAATCACTATTAGTTTTTTGATCTCTTAATAATCTAGCGGCTGGTAAACCGTCAATGATCCAGTTGTGATAATAACCTGATCTAATCAACTTATTAACAAATAGCGAATCACTTTTACTATAGGTAGTTGAACATAATTTAACACATTTTTTATTTTCTAACATTTTAATTTCAAATGGTGAATTATAAATTCTATCGCCGAAAATAATTGATCCTAATGATTCACTTTGCGCTTTTGGTTCTCCATCTTTTGGTTTACAAAAATGTAATTTGGGGAAGTAATAATCAAATGAATAAACAAAAGTCTTTGAATTATCATCATTTTGACCTGCTGAATGAATATTTGAAGGAGTAATGTGATTGACTAATAGGGGAATATCATCATCTTTTGAAAATGTAGTAGGAGCTACTCCGGGCAAATAAAATGCTTGGATCAACTGGGTCAAAAATAGCCAAACAATAAATTGAAACAACATTATAAAATGATTTATGAAGCAATATCAAAAAAAAAATAATAACATTTGTTAACTTCTTTGTGAATTTTTCTGTAAATTTTGAAGGATACACGGGTTCAAAACCGGCATTGTGTTTGCATTTTTCAGTCCGTGGTGTATCCAGACAAGTGATCTCCTGACCTTTTCTAAAAGGAAGAAATAAATTAAATTGTTGACTAGGATACTTTAAAAGAGCATAAGAATGTTTGAGGTATTTGGATAATGGTTTCAGGTATATTTGACACTTTTAAAGGGATTTTTTTTGTGATAATCAATTTAGTAAGATTTTCATTTGTATAGGCAAACGTGAATCCAGAAATTCCCAATCTGCTTATGAAATTGCTCAGAGAAAAAGAGGCACCAACCAAATAGGAAAAAATTCAAATATTTTTAAATAAGAATACGACGATTAAGAGCGAAGAATAGTGGGTATGGTTGGGTTATCATAATATTATAAACTGTGTGAATTATCTCTATAGATGACTTTTTGATAGAAATCAATGTAAAATAAGAAAAGTAATGAGGTAATGGGAAAGAACAATAGAAAAATTTTAAATTTACAACCGTCTTTGGGGATTGTCAATTAATCTAGTAGGTTCTGGAAAAAAATACTGAATTAAAAGTCATGAGCAACTCCGATAATTCTGTTATTTGAATTGGCGAAATTTTCATGCCCAAAAAATATGGGGTGATTGTGAAGAATGAACTAGAACAACTGGTATCATATATATTAGGACCATTTTGCTGCCATCTCCAATCTCAACAGTTGAAGAATATCAGCTGAAGACTATTCAAAACCTCTCCAAACAGTGTTCAATCGTCCCGCGTCACTCTAAAGCGTCCCGTGCAGCATCCAGACACCAACATCTGAAGAGTGCAAAATCTAATCCAAAAAATAACACAACTTTGACTGCTCTGATTATTTATAAAGCAGCCGTTTCCCTTTTCCGTCAGTGCATTTTACCATTCCTACTACCATGCTCCCTGACCGACCCCCCTCCAAGCATCACCACTCTCCCAAACTCATCTCGAGTAGCCCCAAACGCAATTTCCTCCCAGTTTTGCCTCAAATACCCTTGCCTTCCAGCAGCACTGAAGATACCAATAGCTCACAAGCAGTTTCTTCTGTTTCCAGTATCTTCAAAAATACCTGCTATCTATGTGGGGATTTGGGTCATTTCGCCAATGATTGCCAAAGTAGTCAAAGACTATGTTATAATTGTCGTCAACCAAATCATGAGTCCAGCAAATGTCCTTTTCCAAAACAGAAATCTTTCAAACAGTGTTATTTGTGTCATCAAATTGGTCATGTTCAAAGTGAATGTCCGGAAAAGACAAGATTGGTCCAAGGTAATTTTATGTTTCCTCAACAACCTCTGCAGAATGTATTTTATCAACCCTTACATGAAAACGTTTCCCCTTCAATGAACCTGACTCCTCAGATGTCAGGGAATTATTTGCCAATTCCTGGTCTGAATCTGATGAGCAATCCTCCAATTTACAATCCATACACAACTCTTTTTTATCCAGCATATCCTTTTTCTTCCCTAATGATGATTCCTCCTCAAAGTCAAGATTTTCCCCTGGTCTCATCGGTCAATAGCTATGATGATAGGAAAAGAAGAAATAGTAGTGTGAGATCCATAAAAAAACATCAGCATAATCATTCAAAGAAAAAATAATCATGATTCAAAAGTTGTTGTTCTGGTTTCAAAAGCTTTTACTACCTTTTCACAAATTATTAAAGAAAAAAGTCAAAAGACTCCGTTTACATTACCTATTCAATTTCTCAGTTCATTAAATTATTTCAGGAGTTGTTCCACTTTCACTCATTTTTAATCATTTTTGACAGCATCAGTTTCTGCATCTAATCTTAACAAATGTCAAAATTACTCATATTTTATCTTTAGTCCGTTCATTTATTAACTTAACCAACGTCACTCAAATAGATTGATATTACGTTAATACCATTTCTTATTGTGTTTTATTAATCACTATTTTTTCTTCCTTTTTTTTTTTTCCATGTTTTGGCTTATTTGATTTCTTGATTACACTTCTTCAAATCAACATTTAAGAAAATTATCGTTTTTTATACGGTATTGGTTATTAGTTATCAAATTATTGTTTTGTATAATAGATGTGTCTTTCTACAAAAACTCTGGGTGAATAATGATTTTCCTTTCTGTAGTTTGAAAATATTATATCCGAACATCCTTTAATTCCGATACTATTCAAAGAGAACTGACAGCCTTAATTTGGTTTATAAATGTCCCAGTGTGACTGGATTGGTTTTCATTTTATTGAAAAAAAAGTGGGTACTCACAAGAAACGCATTTTCCCCGGGAAATCCCCGGTAAATTCTTTAAATAATCTTGAACTTTCAATATCATCGTTCAAAAAGTCAGATTGTCCTCATTTATAACCAACTTTGAGTCATTATTCTCGTTGATGTCTTGATATCTATTCATAAACACTCGCTAAATAGGATCGTAACCAGTGAGTCAACTTTGATTAAGTTTAGGCTTTTGGAAAAGCGTTTTACAAAGTTTAATTAAATCAACTAATTAATTTGGTTTAGCGCTGTTGAATGTGTCTCCCTTAAAACCAACAAAATCTTTGATTGGAAACAGTAATAAAAGATAAGACAAAAAGCAGTGACGAACATTGCTTATTTATTTCGTATTCCAGCCTGTTAATCTTTGCTAATCTTTGCTGGTAGCTACAATAGGTTTGACTTGGTGAACTCTCGATCGGGAACTTTGTTGATCAGTTTGAGCCGCTTTTATGAAATGTCCCCATCAATTTGAACCGCTTAAATTAATGTCCCATTCTGTCCTAAATTGAGTTAATTTTCTGTTTCTTTCATTGTTGAGAAGATGAAAGATTGTACAAATTATTTTCAAGATTTTGATGATAATTGTTCTAGAATTAGAGGGGATTTGAATGATTTATTCCAAAATTTTTCATGATGTGACTTTGGAAATTTTAAAAGTTTTTCAAAAATTCTTACAATCGTTATAATCATAACGGTACAGTTATCAAATATGAATTAATTTTTAAGCAAAAATCCCCACTTAATCAACGAATTATGTTGTTTCATATCGAATTAGCTATTGGTTGGTCATAAAAGATTTACGTATGTGATTTGGTAAAGAATGATAATTTTCATTCATGTTGAGTTATAAGTAATTGAATTTCAATAAGTAAATCAATTTTCAGTAATATTTTGAATGGAACTTTCCTGGTCAGTCAATTTTTTTTGATTATTATGATTATTTATTAATGCATTGTTTGTATGAGAATTATGATATTATTAAGAATTTCGTTTGAATTTTCTGAATATATCCCAATAATCGGAACATTTTTGATAATAATCGTTGAATGTTTGAGTAAGCTATTTCCCGATCTCTTTCACTATATACTTAGTACATATTAGCTTTTAAAAATAAGCGATTCAAAAGTATCAACTATTGATCTTTTCAAAAATCTTCGGAATGTAACATTTTCTTCCAAATTTAAAGTCTTCCATGAATTACTAATAAATCACTTAAACTCTCGAAAAGTTGCTCGACCCGTAAATAGTTTCCAAAAGATACCATTTTATGAGCTTTTTTTGATGGTTAGAAAATATTTTGAAAGTTATATTGAGAAAGTAAATCATAAACATTTTTGAAGGTAGTCAAACAGTTAATTAATTCTCAGATTTTGCAGATTTTTCACCTGGAAAGCTCCATTTTCATAAATAAAAATTTTTCAACTGAAACAACAGATTCGAATTATAGCTAATGCTTTAATTTTCAGATTGACAAATAGTAAATATCAAAATGTCATCACAAACAGTGAATTATCTTTAGCTCCTGAAAAAAAAGCAATTTTTTTTGAAAAAAGGTTTCAATCACACTGATTAATACTTTTTTTATGCACAGATGTTTTCTTAGCAAATTCTATCGATTCCTTTTGAAAATACTTCGGTTAAGTAAGTTTCTGCTCATCTAAAGAGCGGGCCAAGGTGTTACATCTTTGAATTTCATCACATATTGAGCAGTTTCTCCACCTGAAAACCCCGAAAATACACATAAGAAACCTTTAAGTTATCAAAAATTACTTGAATTAAACAAGAATGATTTTGGAAAGAATATTTTGTGATTACAAATTATGTAAATATGGATGACCACCTAAAAATTGCGATCACGGAACCAGACGCATTATTTTTTCAACATCACCAGAATTGATCTAGAAAACTCCATAAACCATGATCACTTTGATCACATCAAGTTTTCAAAAAATGATCAAAAAAAGACTTACAGAATATTCTAATTTCTAGAAGCTTCTAATGAGATATTGTCATAGTTTTGTTCGACTCAAGATTAGTAATATTTTCTATAAAACATAAATTCTAACTGAGATTCACTTATAAGTATCTCGTGAAAAAAAAAACTTTATAGCTAGTTATTCTTTCATCAATTAGCAGAACAGACAGTTTCTACTACTCTTAGCTATAAAATTTTATATTATTATGAAAAACTTTATTTTTCCATCTTTATTAACAATTGAAACTGATACCTAAAATATGAACAAAGAAAGCTATATTTCCAGTACAATCATATTAGTATAGTCAAAACGTTTCTGACTCTAGCTGGCTGATAGTAATAATATTGATAGTGAAGTTCCTTGGGAAATCTCAGAACACTCTGAATGTTAAAAGTGAAGAGACTTTTTGAAAATTATTATTATACTCTTGAAAGAGTTATGATTGAACTTGTTAAGATTATAAAAACATAGAAAGCCAGCTTTTCCGGGGATACATATTCCTTGTAGTAACTCTAATTAGATGTCAAACAAAATCTAAGAATGGATTTTGAACATTTTTTTGAATTTTGTACTAAACAAACCTTTGAACGAGTAACTTTGTTTCTTCTCAACTTTGAGAATTCTTATTTATGTAACTCTTAAGATGTTAACTAGTTAAATAAAATTATCTTTTCACGAAAGGTGTCTAGTTAAACACTGAGTTTTAAGTAAGGAAAATCAAGTTTTAGCTCATCATGATTTAAAAAAAATAAATCAGTTCTCAGCAATTCCGCTCCAGCCTTAATTAAAATAAATATTGTAGTAACATGCAGAGTGCTCGTTGTACTTTGGTCACCATGGCTCACAAACAAAATTTCCTCACTAATTGGAAAAAATTTGTACTATTTCTTTTCGAAGGCAAATTCTCACTTGAGTTTTTGAAGATCCTTTTAGCAAAACAAACTTTTTGACCCTGGGACAAGGTTGTTCTGCTAGATTGAAAGGTTAATTTAAAACAGAACTTCCAAAAAGAGGTACAACTAAAGTTTGGACGGAGGGGCCAGAATGACTCAAAAGTTGAAAACGTTTAATGAATGTTCTAATAAGAGAAATGTCGTTCTTTGATAGTTTTTTTAACGAGTTCTTAGCAAACTGTATGTCTTTGATTTAAAAATTATAAGCATCAAAAGCAATTAGAATGAGTACTCAAAAAATAAAACAAATATGGATGGGACACTAGACTCACCAAACAGCCGCTTTGAGTTCAAGATTCTCATTAACACATGATTATCATTTGAAGCTATAAGACGATTAAATGATTGGAAAAGAACAGAGGCCAAGTCAATGAAAGTTTTGTAATTTCAAAATTTTTCCACTACTAAAAAGCTTTTTTTGTTCAATTTACGCATTTGGAGCATCCACAATAGTCCAAGGATCTTTTTAGTGTTAAGTTGAACTTATCTCACAGAAGCTCTCACTTAGTTTTTGGTTATATTCCTATAAACATGTGCTTTATTAAACGAGTAAAAATTTTGGTGCTTTGTGCTTCTAAAATTCGTTAATTGATAAATATGGGCTACTTAATTGGATTCTAGCTACAGTTTATTTAATAACTCTTCTGATAAGTTTTAAAAAACAGAGATTGTTGTCTTACAAAAAAGCTGAGTTCAAATTGGGCGCTATTCTAATTTAAACTAATAAATTTAATTTTTTTTTCTGCTTTGAGTTTTTTCTATGTTCCTTCTTCTTTTGTTTTCAAAAGTTTTCACTTTATCCATAACACTAAACAGTTTAATCACCCCAATTCAATTGTGAGTTTAATGTTCTTTTTTAAGTCTTCATTGGCTTGCTTTATAACGCTTCTAGATCAGATTTGACGATTTTTGTTCTTGTTCAAAGATCTTTCATTAATCAAACAAGCAACAAAGCGAAAAATTCAATTTTTGAATTGTTAATCTATACTAAGTCTGTTAATGATTATTTTACTAACCTTTCCTTCTTATAGATTCAAAAATGTCTCATGACGAAGATGAAGAAGTTGGTGAAGACACCATTTTATCTATTGATGAATTACAAAATCATGGGGTTAATGCCGCTGATATTACAAAGCTTAAGGCTGCGGGAATTGCCAGTATACCGGTAAGTTAACTACTTTTTTATATGATTTATTCCTATTTGATCACTTTATTTTATTTAAGGATGGTTTGTGTAACAAAGCAAAAACGCGATTTGGTGTCCGTTTTTTGGAAATAGCCTTAATTTCTCAAAAACAAAGTCACAAACTCTTCTTTTACTTTTCAGTGGCAAACAATTTCATTGACTTATACTTTGTTTGATCCATTAATGCCTTGTTCAAAAAAGTTTTTCATTGTGGCAAAAAAGGTTATTTTGAAAAACAAAAAAACTTTAATTTTTTCTAGAAAATCTCTCACATAATGTTTATTAATCAATTGATATTAACAAGTATTAATTTTTTTAGTCATCCTGATACTTTTCTTTTTCTGCCAACAGCAAAATTTGCTTTTGCCTTTTAATAATCTAAAATTTGATTTGATCTCATAATTTTTAATTTTCTGTTTACTAACATTTTGAAAAGTCTGCTTTATCAGTTACCAAAAGAAATATGATGAAAATAAAAGGTCTCAGTGAAACTAAAGTTGAGAAAATTAAAGAAGCTTCCAAAAAATTAATGGTAATTATTAGTACCTTTATTTTATGAATGATAAATCATTATTAACATTTTTTAGAATGCTGGGTTTGTTTCTGCAACTACTCAAGCACAAATCAGAGAGAAAGTTTTTTCAATTTCCACTGGTTCAAAAGCTTTAGATGATGTTTTAGGAGGAGGGGTCAAGACTATGAGTTTAACTGAAGTCTTTGGAGAATTTCGTTGCGGTAAAACTCAAATGGGTCACACTTTATGTGTTACTACTCAATTGCCAAAGTCACTCGGAGGAGCTGAAGGAAAAGTTGCTTTCATTGATACAGAAGGCACTTTTCGTCCAGATAGAATTAAATCAATTGCTGAAAGATTCAAAGTTGATCCAGAAATTTGCCTTGAAAACATTTCTTACGCTAGAGCTCTTAATAGTGAACATCAATGTGAATTGATTGATGAACTCGGAAATCAACTTGCTGAAGATGGTTCATTCAAACTAATTATTATTGATTCAATCATGGCTAATTTTAGAGTCGATTATTCTGGAAGAGGTGAATTGGGTGAAAGACAACAAAAGTTGAATCAACATTTGAGTAGCTTGAATAGACTTGCTGAAGCTTATAATGTTGCAGTCTTTATGACAAACCAAGTTCAATCTGATCCCGGGGCCAGTGCATTATTTGCTGCAGCCGATGGCAGAAAACCGTGAGTTAAAAAATATCACCATCTAATGAATTTTTCCTCTTTTTAGTTCTTTTTACTAACAATCTTTGAAAGAGTCGGTGGTCATATTCTTGCTCATGCTTCAGCAACCAGGTTACTTTTAAGGTACGTTTCATTTGTTAACGCTTATTAATTTTTTGCTTACTGACAATAACAGAAAAGGAAGAGGGGAAGAAAGAGTTGCAAAATTGTTAGATAGTCCAGATATGCCAGAAGCTGAATGCGTTTATGTTATTGGAACTGGAGGAATTTCCGACTCAGCAACTTGATTCAATAAATTAAACTAATAATCAATAATGAGATGATCAGTGGCGTGGTTGGCTGATTATTGCTGAGAAACAGAAGTTTTTTTATTTTTTTCTAACCGTTATTTCTGACCCGCTTAACATTCGGATATTATCACATTTTGCTTATTTTTGACTAAGAATTTATTGAAAAAAATAACCCAAAAAAGAGTTCAATTATTTGCTACTATATACATTATTTCAAATAATGTTTATCAAAGTATATGGGTCTGAAAAAAAAATAGTTGGCATCAAAAATATTGAATGTGTCAAGAAATCGTGGGACAGTCTTTTATTTTTATTTATGTCAATCATGCGTTTTTATCTGATTCAATCAATCGCTTGAAAAAATATTTGCTACTAATTAACTATTATAAAACTAATTTTAAATTGGACTTTAGAATGCTTTTTCATCTAATTAGAAGACATCTTTTCTTCATAATATTTAATTGTATCAATTACAATAAATCGTGAGCTTGTAATAACTACAAGAATCAATTGACATAAAAATCGTTAAATTATCATTAAAACGTAAACATAAAACTTTTAAACTATAAAAAACAACATCTTGAAAATTCATTTTTTGTTTTGTGGAATTGTAAAAACATTCATAATATCATTATAAAATCCAATATCATTATTAGAAATTTCTTTTTCTTCTTCTTTGATATTATCTAAATTTCTTTTCTTAGATTTAAATAATAATTCGTCATTATTATTATTGGAAATAATTGAGGGTGTGAGAGGAGGAGCTTCATTGTTGATTCCAAAATTTATTAATTCTGAAACATTTTTTTTGTTATCATTCTGATTGAAAATTTCGAATAATTTATCATTTGGACTTGCAACTTGTTGCCAACCATTATAATTTAAGAAATTACTAACCATTTCATCATCTAACAAATTGAAAGCATCATTATTGAAATATTCTTGTTCAAGATTACTAATTGATGGTGACAATGAAGACGGAGAAGTTTCGTTAGTATTACTATTGATATTATTATTGAAATCAACTGCAGTTTGGAAAGGATAACAGTCTAACAAATTATTATTACTATTGTTATTGTTGCTTGGTAATCCAAAAATTGATTGACTCATACCCAAAGGTTCAATACTAATTGAACTATCAGGTGTTTTAACGTTTTGTTTCTTCTTTTTAGTATTTACTCCCATAGCACCCAAAGCTAATTGCTTTAAAGATTTTTTGTCGTTGGCATGATTGCTATTTAATGAGCTACCATTGCTTGAAGTTTCTGGATCATTATCCTTTGTTGCGTGATTAATAATATCAACTGTGGTAAATTTGTCACTTGATCTAACCATTTGATTTAATCTTTGGAATAAGTTAGTATAAATCATTCCTTCATCCGTAATTTTCTTAATTAACATGAAATCATCCTTTTTATCTTTGATTCTGGATATTTTTTCTAGCAATGTTAGCAATCCAGTCAATTGTAAATAATAAACTTTTGCACAAGCTGAACCGACTTCTGAACCAGTTTTCAATAAGTTTAAGGAAAAATTGATTTTTGAAGTTAATTCCTTTTGATTCAATGAATTGTTCTTGTTGCTATTATTATTTGTTGCCCCCACTTTTTTTTTGAAAATTTGTTTATAAAAAATTTTAGTGAATAAATTGAAACCTTGTGAATTATAGTTTTTGATAAAATCAATCAAAACAAGCATTAAAACGGCACTAAAAATATAGTTGTTATCCATTAATGCAAATAATGCTAACCTGTCTTGTAATAACAAAATTTGTGAGATCTTTAAATTAATCAATGATGCGTTAACACAAGATTTTAAAATCCCTAAAGTGGTTGGAGAATATTCACTATCAACCCCCTGTAAAACTTGTTTGAAAACGTATAATAGTAATGGCCTTGTAGTCAAGATAATACAATAATTATAATTTAAATGTAATGAATAAGTTTGGCGTTTGAAATCTCCGTCAAGAGATGAATAATCTAATCTTAAAGATGATTTCAGTTTTTTCAATAATCCATTATTATTAGTAAAATTATTCAAATCATTATACCAAGATCTCAACAAGTTTAAAATTGAATGAACACTAACAATAAAACTATCTTTGAACTTCCCGGTTTTATTGATTGAATAAATTTTTGTCAAAATAAGACCAGAAATTCTTGCTAGTTTGATTTGCTCAATTAAATAACCCGGATGCTTTGGGAAATATCTCAAACCTTCAAAATCTTGATTCTTTACAAATTTTTGATTTGATGGTAACTCAATGTCCATTGATTCATCATCAATCATCACAGGATGACCTAATCTGGCAGTAACAATTCTATCCCAAATATAACAACTCCACCATAGTCTTCTTCTTTTTTCTAGAATAATTTCATCAAACCCTTCGTGATTAATGACTTTTCTATGAAGTCCCAAAGTATAAGCTAATCTAATTGCTAATCCGGTGTAGATGTATGCACTGTCTTTCCGATTCAAAGCCAATGAATAAATGCAAAATAATAAACAAGTTTCAACATAAGGAATAGAGCATTCTTCAAAAATATCTTCAAATAATTGAACTGCTTGACTGAAATATTTAATTCCCGGGAAACTTTCTTTATAATCTTGTTGGTGATCTTCTTTAGCCGCAATTAATGATTCACCCATGGCAACTAAAGTTAAAAACTGAATAATTTCAATTTTTGTACATAATTCGAATTCATTATAAATTTTGATAACCGTTAAAGAAACTTCGTACCGATTAACCACCAATAAGTCATGACCTAAACTTTCAAACAATAAACTAATCATTTGATTTGCAAAATCTTGAGTTGGCAAAATTAAGTTTTCAAGATTAGTTTTAAGTTTATTATTCCAATGTAAATTTCCTGATTTATAAAAAACTGTTGGTAAGACTGGTGCTGGAAATTTTGGAATTTTTTCTTTAACTTGACAGTTTCTATTTTGTTTATCAATTAATGAATTTAAATTATCAGTTAAAATACTTTGAATTGTTAAATTATATTTTGTGCAATTAGCATTTCCTAAAAAGATGTTGAAGCTAGTGGAGTAAGTAACATTACTATCAACTAGCATGTTTTTCATACTCAACTCATTTTCTAGAACATAATCATTAATATTATTATTCAACATACTCAAATCAGTTTTCATTTTTTTGTTTTTTGCTTTTAAATTATTATTTTCTGAATTTTCATTAGATTCTAATGACTTAGTTGGTTTATCTTCTTTTATAACTATATGAGTCAATGACATTCGTCGATTAGAATTTGGTTTAACGTTATTGTTATTATTAGTTTTATTAATATTGGGTACCACTACATCTTGAGGGATTTCTTCAAATTTCTGTTCTAATTCTGAGATTCTCATTTTTAGAGAGTTTATAAATGATTCTTGAACGGTAACAAGTTTTGGTTTTTCTTTAATAATGAAAACACATTCATTTGGTTTATTCAAACTTAGACAATATCGACATGGCTTATCCCCCGAACAGCGAGTCTTTCTAGCTTGACATTTTGTGCAGGCTCTTTTAGATCTCGATCGTTTGGGTTTATTGGGTGAAGGAGGCAGCTGAAGCTCCTCTGAATATTTATGAGAACTCATGTGTGCGAATTGAAGTATTGACAAGAATATTTTGAAAATTGGCTACAGTTTAGATTTATTATTTATTATGAATTTTATTGATTCATGACCGGCATCACGTGTGGATCCCAATTGCTCAGGGAAATATTTTAATGGTAAAACAATAAATTCTGTGACTTAAACTGGTGCAAAGTGGTGAAAATATCAGTAATAGTATATATATTGATAAATCCTACCATTAGTACAGTATGTTCTTATAATTACAACATTGACCATATTTATAACATTTTCCGTACATTGTTTTTGAAAAATAAATCTGATTTCAATACATAAGTGGGGCATAAATTCCCGAAATCACCGGGCTAACTTTCACAACTTCGCCAATCGAGCAATGCCCAAAGATTCGGTCACATCTGGGACAAAAAATTGATTGAAGTAATTTCCATTTTTAAATTGTTTGTACCAATCTTGGAAAATTAAATCTCTTTGAGAGTCGGATAATTCAATATTGATAACTTTATCATAATAAGTTACTTCAAATTCTTTTAGTTTTTTTGTAAACTCTAAAGTTTCGTGATTATTAATTTTCTCTTTTATTGATTCAAGATTTGCGTCTTTTGGTTCTTCTCTTTTTTTAAAATTTTCTCTGAATAATTTCACGGAAACTGGAATTTTCGTAGAATCAAATTTTTCATCAATTATCTCATCTACCCAATTAACAACTTCATTGAAAATCACATCTGGAAATTCAGCTATGAACAAATGAGTTCCCTCTTTAATCATCTTGAAATCTAATTGAGGTTTTGGCCAAGTTGAAATATAATCATTGAGTAAATCTTTAAGATTATAAATTCTAGTTTTTTCCCCAATTAAAAATTTAACTGGATTTTCCAAATATTTGTGAAATTTTTTGTAATTGCTTCGATTTCTGACAGGCCATGAATAGTTAATCATTTGCAGTTCAATTGTGGTTTTTAATTTAAATTCGGGTCCTTCATTATAAAAATCTTCATTTGCCATATCATTAAGAGTTTTTTTTTCAAATGTTGACCAGTAAGTTTTTTTGTAATAATAAGTTAATCTTTCATCTTTGGAAATGAATGAATTCTTGAAATCTCTGGCGAAAACTTTATAACCTTTTAACGAATTTTGCTTTTTCAAATTTTTGAATCTTTCATATAACTTATTAAATGGAAGATTTAATTCAGAATCATTTAGTTCATCTACGATATCTTTTGGGGGTATAGTAATGACGGGTTCAACTGCCAAAACTGCAACAAAATTTCTTGGATCCAAGTAATTTGCAAATAAACAACTATAACCTCCCATACTATGGCCAACTAAAAAATACTTCTTAACATTATTGGTTGTTTCCCTTTCATATCGAATCATTTGTAAAATATCTTTGCCTAAATCATTCCACGAAGAGTCAATTCCTAATTTATGTTTATTAACCATTGCAGATTCTCCATGATTCACCATATCAAGATTGAGAATTGTGCAAAATTCCCAACTGTTTCTATCCAATGAGATAAGATTTTGAATCAACTGATTCCAAATGGACTTGTTCATTCCATTACCGTGTAAAAATATCAAGTTTATTTGATTCTTGAGTAAATCTGGATTGGTAATCTCATATTTATCATAAACAAGCGACAATCTGTCATTAGGATGGATAGTAGCAAAGGGCTTAGAGCGAGGATAGTGGGCTAGAATAGTGAGAGTAGATTTCTGATATTTATTGGTCATTTTGAAGCTTTGTGGTAGTTGAATACTATATCAAAACATTTTTAGATGAAGTTGATTTGCAATTTTTTTGTGTGATTTATCGCTTTGAAGTACCAAACTATTGGTGGAACGGAAATTATAATCGTTTCTTATATTCAGCAACATCGGGGGCTCAATTGCAGTTAATTGTTTTCTTTAGTCATTTGGCAGCACTCTTGTGATAGTTTACTCACTATTGAAGTTAAATAAAAAGAGAAGTAATTCATTATCTGTGAACTTGTATAGTTTGGTAAGCGAAGCGTGAAAAAAAAAATATTTTGCTATATCTAACTGTAGTTTGCATCGTAACTATGTTCATCGTTTTTCTTTGTTATTGTTTTTTACTTTATAAAAAAAAAGTTTCCACAAGGGTAGGTAGAAGAACTTCCTGTTGAAGAGTTTACAAAAGAAGAAACATTATGTCACATGTACAGTCAGGTGATTGAACGATTTCACTTACTTTACAATTTGTCATTATCGTGTTAAGATCTAGACTCTCGATTCAAAGCAAAAATCGGATGAGCTGTTTACCAAAACCTTTTACTTATTAATCCATATTTCTGGTGTTCCTTTTTGAAGAAAAAACCCGAAAGAATTGATGTTTTACAAGCGCAAATTAAGGCAAAAAATATTGTGTCAAATTAAAACCCACAATTTCCAAAACTTATGTCAAAAATGCCTTTTTTTTTTTTATATACTACATGGAATCGACTCTCTTGTAAATAGAAGGACTTTACGATTGAAGCAAGTGTTTTTGATTAATACATTCATCGAATATTTGGGATTTTTCAAAGAATAGGATCAACTGCTAAAAGTGCAACGAGTATTCTTAGTTCAGTACTTTCAGCTCCAATACTACGACTAATTGAACAATATTACTTGATTCCTCTAGTAATCTCTCTTTTGTGATCAACAACTTTTGAGAGATCTCAAGCTGAATTATGTCAAGAAAAATGACCTCTAGTTTTGTGCATAGACATAAAAAGAATGGCCATACCTATCTAGATTAATATTAAAAATCATATTAATTTAAAATTTCATAGTAGGGTTTGCAATTTGGGAAATGGTACACTTAGTGATTTGATTCAGTATAGTACGATTCATCCCAAGACCATGTTAAGATATTATTTTGATCTGTCTTTTATGGGTAGTTGAGATTTAAGTTGATATTTTTCGTATACAACTGCCAGTATATCATTGGGATGGCTACTTGCAGACACTGCAGACGGAGGATGATGAGTAGCAATGATAAGAGTAGGCTTCAAGTATGAAACAGACATTGTGTGGAGGAATCATTAGTTATATGATAAAACGCAGCGTTTTATGGCTCTTTAATGCCCCTTTCATAAGCAATAGCTAGCTTAGTTAGTACAAAAAAAATCATCGATTGAGCATTGGAATCCCTAAGACAGTTAGCAATCTACTTGGTCAAGTCATCAAAAATAGTCGTTTATTCAAAGTCAAAAGATCCCTTCAAAATCGTCGTCATCATCTACTTCTTCTTCTTCGCTCAAGTTGACCACTTTATCTTCAATTTGCACAATTTTGACAGGCAGGGAATCATCCACCACGATAACATCACCCTCAGCATCCTCATGAAACTTTTTTTCTGGAGTAGCATGTTTCAGCAGCACCAGCTCTATATCTCTTGGGAAATCAGTTATAACTTCGGTCTTAATTTCTGATTCAAAGGTGGGTTTCATTTGTATTGTAGGCTCCAACTTCACATTCACACAATTTCCTTCAGTATTGTTGGTGGCATCAATGGTAACAGCAGTATCTTCTTCTAATTGCTTCTCCATAGTTATGATCTCTAATTTACTTTCCTCCACTTTGGTATCTTCTTTTTCTTCTTTAACTCTTGAAGGACTTTGTTCTATTATAGCTTCTTCAGTGTTATTAACTTCTTCAAATTGAAATTTTCTACTGAAATCAATTTTGTTAACAATTTTTTCATCGTTATTAATTAAATTTTTTATCAAATTAACTTGATTTTTAAATTTCCAATCGCCGACCCAATTAGCCTTTCTATCAATGGAAATGGGTAGTAAACTAATATCATTTGACGATTCTTGATTGAAAGCAGTTTTCTTATCAATTAAAATAATTTCTCTTCTCAACCTTGAAGACATTGTTTCCAAATCAGAATAAAAATTGTTTACTGATTCTTGAAACTTCTCTTTAAATTGGTTTTCAATATTAGGACTGGTTAGTTCACTGATTTTCCCTTCTTTTAGATTATTAATAGTACTTGATAAATGATCTAATAAAGCAACAATTTTCTAAAATGTTAGTTTCTGACAACGTTTTCCAAACAGAAAAAATTAGCTCACTTCATCAACGTTATTAAGATTTTGGAGTCTTTCCAGGATAAATTGGTCCCCAGTTTGGTCTTCCATCTTATGTTATAAGCTATTGTTCTTTGTTTGCAGCTATTATTTTTTTCGTTTTGATTTTGAATTTTTCTTATGGCTAATGTGGCTTCGGTGTGGCGGTGCACTCGAAACAGAAATTACAAATGACGTTTTGCAAATACTGTATATTAATTATCATAAACGTAAATTAAACCAAACTTTTGAATCTTTTTTTTCTATTTTTGCTTTTCCAATCAATCATTTTCTCAATTTTCTTCGATATTTTAAAACCACATCTCCAGAACTTTTCCAATACATTGTTTTAATTGTTAGGAGAGTCATATTTGGTGATAGAACTTCATCGTTACATAAAATTTCTAACCAGTCTTCAGCTTTTATTGAGTTTTCAAATTTTGCTTGACCATATGGAAACATTTTCTTCATTTCTGGAGTCTTTGTAGTAAACTTTTCTAATATGAAAAACATAATTTTTTTAGCTCTGATAACTTGATATGCATTGAGTCTAACACTTTTAACTCCATCAAGACTTGGTAATGGAGGTAATTCATCATTTTTACTGAATATAGAATTTCTTCTTTTTTGTTTGTTTTCATTGTTATTATTATTTTCAATCTCTTTTTCAAAATTTTCAGGTTTCCATTCCTCAATTATAAAACTGATTTTAGGTATTTGTTTCATGCCATAATCATTTTTTAATATTGCTTTACCAATCCAAGCAGGAACTGATTCTTGAATTTTCCCAAAAGTTTCATTATCAAATTTTTTTAAATTTGAAGAAAATTTATAAAGATTCAAAGAATTGCCTTTTAGTAAATTGGAAGATTCATTGATTAAAATTGAAACGTGATTAATGGTCAATTGATTGACGATTGGAATTTCTTTCGTGCTTGATAATACAAATCCTGAATTATTTAAAACTTTTAAATCAGGATTTATCAAATAAGAATGGAAGATTCTATTCATAACATATGATAATGTATCATCATAAGTTGATTGTGATAAATTATTATTAACATTTTGTTTGAATGATTTGATTGACGACTCTTTTGATTTGGTTACATTAACTGGAGGATTGGGGGTATAATGTTCTTTTTCTTCTTTTTTATTTTTTCTACCAAAAAACTTTTTAAATCCTCCATTATTGTTGTTATTATTTTCATCATTATTACAATTGCTAGTATTTTCAGATGACTCTTCTGAGGTAGTATCTTTATTACTTTCCTTTTCTTTGAGCTCCCTTTCTTCTTCGAAAACTGAGTATTTGGAGTCTTTCAAAGTCTTTTTAATATCAACTTTTCCTTTAACAATGTTTTCTCTGAATTCTAAATCCCTTTTGATACATTCTTGAACGAAGTTATAGAGTAAAGATTTTAAAACCACTTTACCAAGATTAACTCTGATTTCGTCTAAAGGATTGTGATTTTCTTGATTAATTCCATTAATGATGTCATCTTCTAAAATTCCTTTCATATCATCAATGTAAATTTCACAGTTACAAAAAGTATTTTCTTTCATTGTAATAAAAACTTTTCCGATTTTAACTGAAACTGTACACCAATTAAGAACAGTTTCTTTGGTTTGATAGGCAGTTATAATTTCTTCAAATTTATGTTCTTGGTGTTCTCTGAGATGTAAATCATACTTTTCATCATCTTCGTCGTCATCTAATTCATCGTCATCATCATTATCAAAAGTTTTTTTGATTTGTCCAGTTATGGCATTCCAAACTCTTATTATTCCTGAATCATTCAAAGTGACTAAAGTTCGGCGATCATTTAATAATCTTGCTTTAATAACTGCAGGGTTCCCTTCAATTCTGTGGTGATAATCATTATTTATCGGAGCAATAGTGACAACATCTGCTGGTAATGGATCAGTAAGAACTTCCAATCTGAAAAAATCATTAATTTCCTCTTCTTCCTCATCAATATTAATATATTGGCCATTGGCAGATCCAGTTATAGTAGTGAAACTGGTTTCAAAGACAATTCCTCCGGCTTCAGGATTGTTAGCAAATAAATTATTGGTTTCTCCATCATATTTGAAAGTTTCCCCAAAACTGTCAAGTAATGAAATACTAGTAGCGCTCAAAGAATTTGGTCGACGATCCATTGAAGTTCGATTATCTAAAGAGATTTGGGAAACTAAATCATAAATATCCTCATTATAAGCATCAGAATCATCATCAAAAATCCCATCTCCTAAATTATTATTATTTTTAAGAAGATTAAGAAGACTAGTTTTCATCGTAAGGAACTGCTGTAAAACTAAATCTTTAAGGTTAACATTTTTAAAACTTTCTAAGGAATTATCATTGGTGGCACACCAAATATCTTTACCTTTATCATTCAAATTATTCTTATCATCAGCATTTTCATCTTCAACCACAATTGAATTAATTCCTCTTGGTTGTTTAGCAATTAATGAAATAATGCCTAAATTCTCATTTAATCTGGAGGTTAGTAATTCATTTTCAGATTCGTCGTAATCAGACTCAATGAAGCAACCTCTCAAATCGCTTTTGAAAACATAACCATCTTTATCCCCAGAATAAAAAATTCTAAAATCATCATAATCAGAATATAATGACCAAACTGAACTATTGTGCATATCAAAAGTTCTTAAAACTCGATTGTTTTTGATTGACCAAAGTTTAATTGAGGAATCTGAAGAACCCGATAAAAGCCATTCATCGGATAAAATCAATGAACGAACTGTATCAGTATGACCAACGAGTTTGACCGCACTAGTTTTAGAAGCTCTGGTATCGATAAAGCTAATAATGTTTTCAGTACCTCCATAAGCAATTAAATTATTGTTTGCTGACATTGAATAAATAGAGCCTTTATCTTGATCATTATAAAAATTTAATGTGGATACTGAATTTGAACATGATACATCATAAGATTCGATTAAACAATTTTTTCTCAAATCCCAAGT
Organism: Saccharomycopsis sp. FM-2023a; assembly: GCA_037355385.1. NCBI lineage: Eukaryota > Fungi > Ascomycota > Saccharomycetes > Ascoideales > Saccharomycopsidaceae > Saccharomycopsis > Saccharomycopsis sp. FM-2023a. The sequence continues at coordinate 26,851 of JBAKFZ010000143.1, forward strand.
TTTTATACATTTATCCAACCCTCCTGAAGCTATCCAACTAGAATTGGGGTTTGGTAAACTTAAACACATGGCATAATCATTATGATAACCTAAAGTAGTTTGAGTATTTGTTTGATAATTCCAATGCTTGACCAATAAATCTGAAGAACAAGATACTAAAGATTCATTCCCGACAATTTCTAAATCATTGACCCAGCCGGTATGAAGTTCTCCCGACAGTAGTAGATTGTAGTGAGAATTAAAATTCTGATATGGAATCCCAAACTTAGTTATCTTGGCCGAAATATCGTTCAAAAATTGATTATTGGCATCGATATCCAGAGAGTCTTCGATATTGGGAAGATCCTCTGACAGATAATGAGTGTTTTTCTGATTGTCAACAGACTCCTTCTCCCAAATCTTGACAGTACCGTCTCTTCCACCAGAAAATAAGTGGTGCAGCAAGCCATTATATTTGAGAGCATTAACTCCTCCAATATGGCCATCGTTCTCATCAGCAGAGGAGTCAAGGACATATGTCAAGGATTTAGACACGCTGTTGGGCCGGGGTGCCATGATATGATTGACACTATATAGAACAAGAATTGAAGGTCCTCGAAAAAAAACCAGTGATTTGTTACTTATTAAAGAGCGCGAAAATAAGCATCTGTGGGGAACAATTGAATTCTTAAGAGCAAATTAGGCCATAGAAACGTGATGTGTCACATGATGTGACACGGGAAAAATAACAACACCCTGACACTAACTTTAGAATTTTCATAAACATCCAGACATTAGGCATTTTTACAACTCAATTCTTTTACAAAAGAAGGTACATCTCACTATAGTGAAAGAAAAAAATATTAATCAGAGTACTCTTTTTAATAGAAATTTTGTGTAAAGTGTTGATTACAGTCTTTTGTCTTTTTAATTACTAGCTGAGAGTAAAATTCTCTTTTTTGAAATGTAAACTCCACATCTTTCCATGTAGAACATTGGAAGTTATGAATGAGTTTTTGGCATCTCTTTTTTAATTGTAAGAGCAAGTAAAAGACAAATGAAGTTCACTTTACATCTTTCAATTGTTTTGAAATTTATAGTTTGTCTATCTCCCTTCTTCAACGACATCAAAGATTGACAGTGACAGCAATCGCATCTTGGTGGTGTTGCATTAACAAACTTTGTCGTTGCTCATTTAAAGAAACAGTTTTTTAAATCAAAAAAGCATTAAAGTGGCTCGTCAAATAATCCGGAAACTCTTTATGAATAAAATCAGCAAATTTTAGAGTGTTTTTGCTGCTAATACAGGCTTTTTGCTGCCAATCGAGATTTGCCTGGAATGTCCAGTTTGGGTAGAGTGAAACGGTGCATCAAAATTTAGACCACCTCAATTAAGAAAATGTGCAACTTTTCAACCTTCCTTGCTCTATCTCCCTTATACAACGAATTGACGAAGACTCTGAGTCATGGTACGCCTACTACACTGGTCAGCCTTCTTATTATCGCTCTCGTGGCCAATCCATACAACCGCTCTTAACGAACCAGTTGTTTTCACCACTTCTTTTAGTGAACCACTATCCAAACTCATCTATTTCGACAATTCTCCCACAATCTTGAGTTTACACAGCAGTGATCTCTGGCAGAGTGATAATAACGGTGCTACTTGGAGAAATATCACAGATACTTTCAAAGGAGAGTCAATTGAGAAAATACATATCGACAAATATCATAAAGATCGAATATTTGTTTTAACAAGATCACAAACTCAATTTTTCACTAAAGATCAAGGGAAAAATTGGAAATCTTTCCAACTTAACTGCAAACTATCTGATCATCAGCAATTATTAATTGGGGAAAATGTTAAGACTGAAAAAAACATTTTGATCAACATTTTGGATTGTTCCAACAATTTTTCATGTTCTTCCGATTATTATTATACTAATGATGAATTTCAAACTGACTTGCAAAAATTGGATGGCAGATTACAAAACGTGGTGTACTGTAGCTTCAGTGCTACCGCTACAAATAAAGATAATAATGACCATCTACTCTGTATTACTAATGAATATGATTCAAGAGGCAGAGTTAAAGCCACTGATTTACTATCATCTGATGATTTTTTCAAAACTCAAGAGACCATCATATCTGATGGAATTAATGATGCTTTACTCTATGATCTTGAAATTTCTGGATCTTTTATTGTTATTAAGGCTTACTCTGATAGATTTTCTGATGAATCGTATGTTGATTTGTTTGTTTCTAAGGATGGCAAAAGCTTCAGAAAGGCTCATTTCCCAGGCGACTTGAAATCTGAAAGTTTCACTATTTTACCTTCTGATGAGCATTCTCTTTATGTTCTGGTTTGGGGTCTAAGAAAAAAAGCTTCCCCTATTTATTCATCAACCATTTCTGATTTATATGCTTCTGATTCTGATGGTTATACTTTCAAAAGATTAGATAATCTTGCAGAAAATTCTAAATTTTATGGCTTTCATTCAGTTGAAAAGATATCTGAACTTGATGGAGTTTGGCTTGGCAATATATTAGAAGGTTATGATGATTTCTCATTTTATCCAAGTGTGGTTTCTAAAATGAGTTTTGATGATGGTAGAAGTTGGCAAGATTTGAAATATGAAATTGATCCAAACTCAAAAACCAAGTCACATTGTGACAATTCTGAAAACTGTCATTTAAATATTTTAAAAGCTGTTGAAATGGCAGGAGATGGTACGTTTGAAAGTGGGCAAACTCCAGGAATTTTATTCGGTATGGGTTCAGTGTCTCCATCTCAAACTCTACAATATGATAAACTATCTACTTGGGTCTCTAGAGATGGTGGTTATTCTTGGACTGTGGCCCTTGATATGCCTTGTGTGTTCTCCATTGGGGATCAAGGAAATATTGTGGTTGCTATTCCATACTATAGTATTGACGACTTTGCTGATAATGACGTTGATAGATCAAAATTTTATTATTCCTTTGATCAAGGTAAAACTTGGAAATCCGGTAGTTTCAATGAGAAAATTTTTCCCACTTTATTAACTACCACAATAGATGGTTCCTCCCAAAAATTTGTATTTGCTGGCTATAGTATGTCAGATAAAGGACAAATTTTTGGTGATAGATTTCACATCTTTTCGTTGGATTTTTCTAATATTTTTGATGGGAAAACTTGTGATTCAAGTGAATTTGAAAAGTTTACAGCTCGTAAACATGATACTGATTTACTTTGTATTATGGGACATAAAGAAATATTTAATAGAAGAAAGCAAGACTCTCAATGCTTCGTTAATCAACTTTACAAAGATCTTGCGCCAACTTATGAAAAATGCTCCTGTCAAAAGACTGATTATGAATGTTCAAAGGGATTCATTCATGAAAAAGAGCAATGTGTTCCAGATTTCAGGTATTTACGACATGTTTGTGTTGCTAATCCAACTGTTGAATCAAAGATGGAGATTTTGAGTAAAATTCCTGGTGATACTTGTGATGAAGGTAAACCTGATTCTTTCAATTATCATGACAATGAATATTTGTATGACCTTAATTGCGAAGATATTATCAAAAATTCTGCTTCTTCTGATATATCTGTGGCTAAAAATAGAATACCCGGTAAGGTTATTCAATATAAATATCTTGATCAATCAGTTGATGAAGTTAAAGATGAAACGATCCTTTTGCTTAATGATGATAATTCTTTATATATTTCTCATAATGGAGGATCTGAATTTTTCTGGGCTTTTGTTGATGGTCAAAAAGTTCTTGCAATCATGGAAAACCCATTCAATAGTGATAATGCTGTTCTCATCACTTCAAACAAATACCTCTACGTTTCTCAAGATCGGGCTCAAACTTTTATGAGAGTTGACATTCCAAGTGAGGTTAATCTTTTTGGTCATGTTCCAGTCTTCTTCCATCCAACTAATTCTAGTAAAATGATTTTTATTGGAAGTACAGCTACTTGTGAAAAAGACCCTGATTCAATTGATTGCAAATCTGCTGCTTATCTAACCGAAGATGGCGGCTCATCCTGGATTTTTATGTTTGATAATGCTCGTACTTGTGATTTTGCTGGTGCCAGATTTAAAACAAATGATTCTTTTATTCTTTGTGAACAATTGAATGGTGACAGACTGGTTAAAATCATTAGCTCTCAACAAGAGTTTCAAGATACAAAAGAAATTGTTACTTCTTTCGAACATGCGGTTGGATTTGCTTTAGATGATGGATTTATTGTGGTTGCTGAGTTTCTTCAAGGTGCAGGCACCTTGAAATCTTTAACCACTACTGATGGTATTAATTGGGCCCACGCAAAATTCCCTCATGATTTGCATGTTGGGCTTGAGCAAGCTTATACTGTTCTCAAAACCAATTCAAAATCAATTTTCTTACATGTTACAACTAATTCTGATAAAGATAAGGAACTAGGTCCAATTCTCAAATCCAATTCTAATGGAACTTCTTATGTTCTTATCGAGGATTATGTTAATCGTGACTCTTACGGTTATGTTGATTTTGAAAAAATTGAAGGAATCGAAGGTTTAGCTATTGTCAATGTTGTTAGTAATGCTGAAGATGTCTTAAACCTTGAAAAATCTACCCCCAAACAATTAAAAACCAAAATCACACATAATGATGGTGCAGAATGGGCATATCTCGCACCTCCATCAATTGATAGTAAAGGTGTCCAATATGATTGTGTTAAAGAAGGTCAACCATTCACTAAATGCTCTCTCAATTTGCATGGATTTACTGAAAGACTGGATTATCGTGATACTTATTCTTCTGGCTCTGCCACGGGAATGATGATTGGAATTGGTAGTGTTGGGGAATATTTAGGTGATATCTCAACTGCTTCGACGTTCTTATCCTGCGATGCTGGTATTACTTGGAAAGAAATCAGCAAAAAACCATTGAATTGGGAGTTTGGTGATCAAGGTGGAATAATTGTATTGATTGATCAAACTAATCCAACTAAAGAATTTTTATTCTCATTAGATGAAGGAAAGAATTGGGAAAGCTATGAATTTAATTCAGAACCTCTCAAATTTAAAGATTTGGTCACTATTCCATCAGATACTTCTCGTCGTTTTGTCATCATATCTGAATCAGTTGATAATGATAACGCTTATACTTTAATGTTTGGAATTGATTTCCATGAAGTATTTTCTCGTCAATGTGTAATCGATTTTGATGATTTAGATTCTATTTCTAATGATTTTGATTATTGGACTCCAAAACATCCATTCCTTGCTGATAATTGTTTATTTGGTCATGAATCACATTATTTACGTCGTAAACCTGAACGTCTGGATTGTTTTATTGGATCAGCTCCACTAAATGAAGGTTTTAGAATTCTTAGAAATTGTTCTTGTTCAAGAAGAGACTATGAATGTGACTATAATTTTGCTAGAAATAGTGATAAAACTTGTGAACTTGTTCCAGGTCTTGCTCCAAAAGATCCAAAAGAAGTTTGTGTTAATGAAAAAGCAATTGAATATTTTAATCCAACTGGATATAGAAGAATCCCGATGTCTACCTGTGTCGATGGTCTTCAACTCGATCATCATACTCCAAAACCCTGCCCTGGAAAAGAAGCTCTATTTAATCATCGTCATAAAGCAGGACTTCATGGGATCCCTCTATTATTGGCCATTATAATTCCACTTGGTGGAGGTTTAGCTTTACTTTGGTACGTTTACGAAAAAGGTATTAGAAGAAACGGTGGATTTTCTCGTTTGGGAGCCATTCGTCTTGAAGAAAATGGAGGTTTTGGCTTCCCAACTAGAGTTGAAGACACAACTTCTGATAAAATTGTTAATAAGATTGTTGATCTTGGAGTGGTACTATATATGGGGATCAATAATTTCATCAATATTATTAGTAATGTTAAAAATAATCTTGTGGCTGGTAAATCACCGTTTACTCCCAGAAACAAATATGATTCAATTAGCAGTACTCGAGTCATTATTGGTGATCAAGATGACTTATTTGGTATGGATGAAGACGACAGTGAAAGTGATAATGTTACAATTGATAGTAATGAAGATGATGAAGATGCTACTCCTTTAGGGGTTTGAATGATATTTCTCCTGAAAGATTTCATATTTTTTGTTAATTTTATGAATGTTTTGAATATATTAACTTAGTTTTTTTAAAGTAAGTCTTCTACATAGAAACATATGGTCAGTGACTTATAAGTTCTTACGCGGCCACCGGTATTTTTGCAGTTAAAGATTTGATTTTCCAAGCATTTTCGCCTGTCTTTTTGATAAGAATTGAACAAAGAAAAGTGCAAAAAACTTCATAAGAAATGTGTTTAGGATAAATAAAAAAAAGAAAAAGGAGTAATTAATAGATAAAAAAAAAGCAATATGGTAAAAAGAATGAGTTAACACGAATGAATGAGCAATATCATCATCTTCTTCATCATCTTCATAAGAAAAGAAAAAGGCTAAAAAAAAAACAATAATTTTTTTGGTCTTGAAGTTGTTTTTCAAAATATCAATTTTTTTGGGTTTTGAAATTTTTAAAGTAAAATATCGATAATTCAATTTTTTTTTTAAAAAAGAATGAATAAGTAAAAGTGGCTCCTTAATACTAAATAAAAAAGATAAAAAACAGTAAATAAATAATTGAAAAA
>JBAKFZ010000144.1:0-33442 GCA_037355385.1 Saccharomycopsis sp. FM-2023a
TAAATTTTATTCAAAATTTATGATTACGTTGATAATTATTAAAAAAACATTCATTAAACTTCATTATTTATTTTTCTCAAATTCTTTTTGTTTTAAAATTGCATTCCTCACTTCATCACTAACGACTCCTTCAAAAATTTCATCTTTGACATCTAATAATCCTGTACTTTTTATCAAATTATTACATTCAATAACTGTTTTATAAGTTAATTTTCCGGATTTTGAATCATTTTTTATATAATTATTGTTTTTAAATTTTAAAATTTTCCAATTTTTTGAACTTGATTGAGTATTTTTTGGTAAAAATTTGATTCCTGTATAACTATCTCTTTCAATGAATTTCAAATTCCAAAGTTTGATTCTATCATAACTTGAATCATAATCAAATTGCTTTGATGCTAAACAATGGGTTAACATCCAATTTTCTTCATTAATCATTGTTTTTGTTATATTTGATTTTATCAGAAATTTTTCATTAAGATTGATTGTTGAAGCAATATTAATCATGGGATTATTAACTTCTTCAATTGGTAATGTTGGATCATATAGAATATAGGCAGGTTCTCCTGATTTAAAACCTAAATCAATTGCTTTTTGTTCATAATAATCATCAACTACTAATTTACCATCAATTATCATTTTTGCTCCAAAAATTTTATAAATTGATTTAGCAGTAACAACATTAATACTTCTACCTTTATAACTTAATGGTAGAATTTTTCTATCAATCAAATCATATTTATCTCTATTAGTTAATGGAATTTTAAATAACATTGGATACTTTGTAAATAAATTATGAGAATCTCTTAAATTTAATAATCTGGCAACTTTTGTAGCAAGCATGAATAAAACTTCGCCTCTATCAATTAATGTAAAAGTTGGTACTCTATATTGTCGATCACCTAATAACTTACCATTTATATCAACTTTTGTTTCACCTTTAGGATCAATTTCAATTTCGTATTCATCACCTCTTTCTGTTGGAGTATATTCGATTTTCGGTTTTTTGGTTTTGGATTTATCTTCTTTGATTGGTATGATTTGTCGAATATTGATTTCTTCTTTAGGCTCATTATTATTTTCTTCTTCAAGTTTAGTTTTATCTTCCTCTTTGGGTTTGTTACTTATTTCTTCATTATTCATTTCTTCGTTATTAATTTCTTCATTGGGATAATTGATTTCATTTTTGAGCAAAGTTTCTTTATTTAAATGAGATTCATCATTTACCATATCAATGGTTCGTTTCAAATCATTCATTACCAACAAGTATTAATCAAAAAATTGAAATGATAAATATTAAAAAAGTGTCAAGGTTTTTGTTTGAATTTATTATTTACAAGATTTTTTCATCTAAACAACAGGGTTCATAACAAAATCTGCGCAATAAATTTCTACAACATTAAGAAATCGTTTAAAAATCACAAATTATTTGACAAATATTTATTTTACCACTTAAAATTCTTCTTTCTATTACTTGAATTAGTTTTGTTATTGTTTTTCCCAAGAATTCCTGATCTCAGAGGTATTATTGCTGAAGGTGCACCATATTTTTTATATGATCTTGGAGGTAATTCTCCAGATCTTTTTGGTTGATAAGTATCATTGTATTTGTTATAATTTTTATTATTATTGTTATTTTTATTATTATGATTTTTATTACTATAGTTATTATTATTCCCGTACGAATTGTTATAAGTATTATTGTAACTGTTATAATTATCATTATAATTTTTTGAATTATTACTCAGATATTTACCTCTACTGTTATTTTTATTATTATCTTTTTTACTATTATTGTTACCACACTTATTGCTCTTCTTGTTTTTACTCTTAATATCCAACTTTCTTCTTTTACTATCATGTTTATCATCTTCAATTTTTTCCTTTTGATAATCAAAATGAAAGAACTTTTCATTTGAGTAATCATCATAATCATTTAGTAATTCATCTTCATAATGTCTTTTTTTCAATAAATGAAAATATTCATCTCTTAAATTTCTCGGTAGATTTTCACCACTAAAAGCGCTACCATCCAAATTTGGAACTCTACTGGATCTTTGTTTTGAACATTCATCACCAAAATGTCCTTTAGTACCACAATTATAGCAATAAATAAATCTTGAAGGATAAATTTTTATATCAGTTAACAAATCAGTAACATAACTCCTCCAAATAGTAGGACATCTATCAAATTTATGTTTATTTGATTCACATTTTGTACAAAAAATTCGTTGTTGTTTCTTTTTACATGAGTTTTTATAGTGACCTTTTTCACCACAATTTGTACAAGTTATTGATCTAGGACATTGTTCGGTATAATGATCATCTGAAATCCCACAAGCTAAACAAATAACCGTTGAACATTGACTAGCTTTATGACCTGCTTTATGACAATTTCGACAAATTATTTCTTGTGAATCTTCTCCATTACCAAAATATCTACCTTTACCTCTTAAGTCAATTAACTCTTCTGGATTATCATTAACTTCTTCAATATTTAAACTGAATGTTTTGGAACCTTCATTAGGTGCCAAATCAGCTATTTCTATTTCTGCCATTTTCTTTATAAATCTTGCTCATTCAATATTTTTTAACTAAATTGATAAAAAATGGCAATTTAAAAAAAAAAAATGAAATTTTAGATGAGGTCAGGTGATTTATATATTACACGTGATGTATCACGCGACGTTGTTTGTCATATATATAGGGTGTACGGGTGTTAAAAAACACCCGTACACCAAACAATTTTTAAATTTTAAAAAATCGAATTTTGACAAATTTTTTACACAAATTATCAAAGCAAATTATTAAAACAATCAAAACAGTTCAAAACAATTATCAAAATGTTTTCACTAAAAAACACTCCGTTCTTCAAAAGACCTTCGACAATATTTCATAATTCTTTCCATACTAATCGTTTATTAAATAACTCATTTGATCTTTCACCATTTAAATTAATTCCACAATCAAATTTATACGCAACCATCAAAATTTATGGTAGACCATATCTTGTCACAAAAGGAGATGAACTTACAATTCCATTCAATATGAAAGACCTTAAAGTCGGGGAAGTTATTAAATTTGATGAAGTTTTAAATATTGGTAGTAAAGATTTGGTATTTTATCCAAAAAATGATGTTGAAAAAATCAATATTACTGGAACAATTTTAGAAAAAACCAAAAGTAAAGGATATGAAGAATTGAAAACTTATAAAAGAAATAGAAAAAATAGAAGATCATTAGTTAAACCACCAAAAACAGTAATCAGAATTTCTGATCTTAGTTTGAAATTAGATTAGTTGTTGTATATATATAATTCAAATTCATGTTAATAATCATTGAGAATTTTGTAAAAAATTTAGAACAAACCAAATCAGAGGAATCGTTATTATTGTAATTGTTAAAATGATTTTAATTATGGGGATGATATCTTTTGGTACAATTCCAAATTCTAATTCAATCATATGTAATTGAATTGGTATTTTAAGATCAGTTAACATTGAATCTCTACTATAAAATTTACTATGATATGATATCTTGATGAAAGTTTCTTGATTGATGATGATTGGATTGATATCAATTGAAGCAGGATAAATTGCTGGCCAACAAATTCTAATATTATAACTTTCAAAATTATTATCAATTAACTTTATAAATAAAATTTCATCTTTCTCATTGTTAATCGAATAATCTAATTCAGTATTATATGAATAATTTGAAATCAATGTTAAATTTAGAGTACCAGGAGATAATTCAGTAAATTCAGTTGGATAACTATCACTAGTTTCCCAATCAACAGTTGATAAATCTTTAGGAATAGACAATATTAAAGATTCTGTGTTTCCAAGAACGGTAATCAATAAATTGAAAAATATAATTAATTGAATAATCATAATAATTTGTATAACATTGTATAAGTAAGCTAACATTTTAGATAATTTTTTTTAATTTTTTGATTTTAATTACAAGAAGACGTACACCAATTACATGGATCATTATCCAAAATTTATTACATTAAATTCATTAAAAAACTTCGACTAATTCTTTTTTGGTAAATATTTGGGTTTTGTTGGTCTTGGGAATTCTTGAAAATATTCATGTAATAAAGCCTGCTCACATGAACATCTTTTTGCGGGATCAAGATGAGTTAATTCAATCATTAAATCCATTGCACTTTTAGAAGCTGCTAAAAATCTATTTTGTAATTCTTGTTTTGTTGGTGGTGGATAAATCTTTAAACTATTATACAGTGGTAATTTACTAACATTAGGCCAAATTTTATCAGTTGGAGTTCCTAATGCTCTAAATGTGATATCTAATTGATCCAAATCATTTGAACCTGGTAAATATGGAGTTCTTAACATTAATTCTGCAAAAATTATTCCTATTGACCAAACATCAATTGCTTCTGTATAATATCTTGAGCCAAATAGTAATTCTGGAGCTCTATACCAAATTGTCACCACATTGGCTGTCATTTTTTCATTTAAATTACCTAAACTTCTTGCTAAACCAAAATCTGCAATTTTAATTTCTCCATTCGGGGATATTAGTAAATTATTTGGTTTTAAGTCACGATGAAGTATATAATTTCTATGACAATGATGAATTCCTCTCAAAATCATTAACATCCAAGATTTAACATCTGCTTGCTGAAATACAATATTTTTATCTTTAATGAAAACTTCCAAATCAAAAGGTAAAAATTCTAAAACAAGATTCAAATTCCCATCATTTGAAGCATAAACATCGATTAACTCAATAACATTTGAATGTTTTAATTCTTGTAAATATTTAACTTCTCTAATTGCAGACATATCAAGACCTTCTTTAAACATTCCTGCTTTAATTTCTTTAACCGCAATGTTTCTTTTGGTATTGATTTGTTTACCAAGATAAACATTGGCATAAGTACCTTCCCCAACCTTTTTTTCTTTAGTATATTCTTCCATTTGTATTTAATAGTATAATCAGTTGATTTATTGGATAATTGCAAGGCTTTTAGTAATAAAATAAATTTCAAACTCACAAATGCAGGGCTTATAACCAAGGAAAGCAACAATTTTAAATAAACAACTTTTATTTACAAATTTGATTCAGTTAATTATTAAAACGTTTACAAAATGGATCAAATGTTTAGTAATAATAAGTCAATATCTAAGAATAGGACAGAGTTCAGTTTTGAACGAACTCTAACTGAAAATCATTTCAATCAGCAACCATTACCAGATTTAATCATTTCAGAATCGAATATTGAAGTTAATAAGACCTCACCTTTTAAAAATTTATTTAAAAAAAAACATAAAGACAATCTTGATAATGATCTGAGAAGCTTGTCAACTCAAATCACTAATGAAAATAATAACAATCTTAGTATAATCCCAGATTCTCCAACTTTGAGTATGAATAGTGAATTAAGTAATTTTGAAGATCCACCACCAAGCTCATCATCTTCAAAATTAAGCAATAAATGGCAAATCAGAAAGCATCATTTAGATAAAGAAGAAGAAAATGATTTGAGACTGTTTGAATTAAGTAAATTTTTAGCAGAAAATTATTATGATATAAATAATTATGATTACAATAATTTGTCAGAAATTTATTTATTTGGTAATTTAGTTGAAAAAATCTTTAGTCATAGAAAAGGAATTCAAATGTTTAACGAAAACCAATTAAATAATATATTATTGAATTGGTTATTATTAGGTGGAGATTCAGGTGAAGAATATTTTGAACTTGATAATTTTTTTGTGAAAAATATTGATATTTATGCTTTGGATGATAAAGATCAATTAAATTCTTTATTAAATTATCTTATACCACTAATCAAAACCTTGGATGTTTTCAAATACTTGGTTTCATTTTTCAAAGAAAATAATGATAATAACGATAAATTAAAAACTAATGATAATGTGAATATTTTAAAATCAATTGCCAATAAAAAAGGTTTACCAATTCCATTATCACAAACGTTATTTGCAAATTGGTTGATACAGTTTGAAAATTTTGATAATGATCCATTTAAAGATGAAAATATATTGAAATTTTTTAAAAAAGCGGCTAGAAATAGTTTTATTATAAAAAAATTATTTGAAAAAAATTTATTTGATCAATTACTTGAAAATTTGAAAGAAAAATCAGTCAATGATCCACAAGGTTTGATAAATAATGATCTTTCAGTTACTAATCAAGAACTCTATTTGTTTACTTTATCATTTCTTGAAAAAGATAATTTAACTGCTTTAGGTTTAGCCTTTTACGGGCTAGGTAATTCTTATCATGTTAAAAAACTATTCAACAAAGCAATCAATTTATTTGAGATCTCTTCTCATTTAACCGGTGATCTTGATTGTTGTTTAATGGCATCCATTGGGTTAAGTAACGGTTACGGATTTGGTAAAAGGCATGGTAAAGAAAATAAATTTCAACGAAAAAAAAGAATTGCCCAAATTTATAGAATTATGAAAAAAAATAATCAAGTTCTTGATGTTGGAACAACTTGGGCTTTTAAATCAAAATACGATTGATTTTTGTGTTGTTTACGTTTACTTGTTTACTTATATTTGTTTATTGTGTTTATTTTGTTAAAATGTTCAAAATTATTATTGTTTTTTATAAATTGTTTAAACTTATTGTCTTTTTTGTTTTTGAAATTTCAAATTTGTTTTATTAGTTATTGGTTTCTGTAATCATAGTTTTTTGTTACAAATCCCAAAGTTTTAGAACTTGAAATTTTTACAACTCAATTTAGCCTCGTCATGTATCAAACTACCTAATATTTTTAGTATAAGAAAAAAAGTATGTAGCAAAGTATTCTAAATAAATAATTAAATAAGTAAATAAATAATAAATAATAAATAATAAATAATAAATTAACAAAAAAAAATCATTAACTATAAACGAAGATCCGTAAGAATATGATCAGCTAAAGTTTTATATGACCAAGCATTACCACTTAACTTTTTCAATTGAACTCCATATAACCCAACTAATGGAATTTTAACAACTGAAATTTCAAATCTAATTGGATTTCTTTGAACTGGTTTTTTATTATTATTTTGATTAATTCTTGATGATAAAATCATATCACTAGCTCCAATTCCTGATAATGAATCTAATGAAGCACTTGATTCTCCTTCAATTGAATGATTTGGATTTGGTGAAGTGGGTGAAAATAAAATTGGAGTTGATGGAATTTTTGGAGTGGTTGGTTGTTTTTTAAATCCAATACTGAATTTTCTTCTATGACCTTTACTGCTGATTGAAGAAATGGCATCTTTACTATCAGAATGTGATGATGAATTAGAAAACTGTGATGTTGATACTTTATTTGTAACCATATTCTCACTATTAATAATTGATGGATTATTTGAAATAATTTCTTTTTTGTTCGGATTAAATGTACAAACAAATCCTCCTTTGACTTCCAAGAAATCAACTCCCAATTTCTCTAAACTATCAATAATATTTTGTCTAATAATTGCTGGTGATTTTGTTGAAGTTGTTTGAACACTAAAAAATCCTTTCAAATATAAAGTTTTTGGATATTCAATTGATAACATTGATCCTGGTTCAGCACGTTTTGCACTTTCAATAATATCATTTTCTGACATTGGTTTTTCTTCATATTTATTGTTACTGATTTCTCCCAAGACATGATTATCAAGTTGTGGTAATGGTGGTACAACATCTCCATATTGGCTTTTCTTGTATCCAATAGATTTTGATCTACCGTGACTAACTGGTTTTAATCTATTATCATTATTGTTGTTTGAAGGTTTTGTTTCTTCTTTACTAATTTCAGCTTCATCAATTGGTATTTCATTAAAACTATGATCATTTTGATTACTGTTATTATTATCATTTGGATACATCTTATAAGTAGCCGCTGAAGCACTAACCGCTCTATTATGTCTAGCTCCAGCTTTTCTTTGTCCACGTTTCGGTAATTCATTAGTTTCATTATCTCCACTTCTTAAATATTTCAATGATCCGCTTTTACGAAGACGTGAAGATGAAGAATTCTCATTATTAGCAAGTAAATTATTCTTCTTTTTAACTGCAGCTGATGCTTGCTCATAATTAAATGATGTAATATTTGGTAAATTAGGAACTGGTGGAGCATTACTATCTGGAACATAACTATGATGTTGTTGTTGAGTTGATTGTTGACTTGCTCCTTTACTACCAACCCTACGATGACCACTTAATCTTCTAAATAATCCATTAATACCCGAACCTTTATTTTCTTCAGCTGTTGGACTACCCAAATTAGTTGATTTGGCTCTTTTTGGCGATAATTGTTGTTCAGGAATTATTAATGAATTTGGAGTATTTGTTGAATCAATATTTTCTGCTTTATCAACTTTAGTTTCTTTACTAATTGAAGTATGAGCTGCTTCAGGAAATGCCAAAACTTCATCCATATTAGCGACTTGCGGTCTTTCTAAAGTAACAACTGGACGAGAACTGAAATTTGGAGGAGATTCAAGTTTTCCTTGATTGTTATTTGCTTCTGGTAATTGTTGATTCGTTTCAGGTTTGGCCCGATTTTGATGAATTTTTTGTTTTAATTGATCCACTTCAATTGGTTGATGTTGTTGTTGTTTTTGTTGATTAGCATATTTTTCAGAAAATGGAGAAGTTGCTTGTTCAGAATTAGCTCTTTCTTTTGCTAATTGTCTATTTCTCATTTCATCAACCAAATAATAAATACTAATTAAAGGATGTAAACCATTAGTTGGATCAGGATATTTTGGATCATCGTAATCTTGTAATGATTGTGGAACATTATTAGTAATATACTTATTATATTTTTCATACCAAGCCTTTGCACACAAAGCATATTCTGGAGAACTTAAAATTTTAGTTAATTCTTTTTCAACAAGATCATGATTACCTAAATCTAGTTTTTCAATATCTTTTAAAACTGCATCATTTAATGGTAATTCTAAAGGAGCACGGAATTGAACATATGATTGGACTTTTGAATCATAATTTTTATTCATCCATGGATGATTAATAATTTCTTTCATTGTAGCTCTTTTCTGAGGATTAACAACCAACATTTTTGATAACATATCAACACATTCTTCACTTAAAGTACTTGGATATGAAACTTTACCTTCTTTAATTTTTTCATGTAAAACAGAAACTGATTGATCATCAAATGGAACTTTACCACAAACCAAAACAAACAAAACAACACCAAATGACCAAACATCAACTTCTGGTCCAATATAAGGACGAGCTGATAATAGTTCAGGAGCAGCAAAATATAATGAACCACAATAAGTTTTTAATAATTTAGTGTTATCGAATAAATTACTTAAACCAAAATCAATAATTTTGATATCACCAGTTTTACTGATCATAATGTTCTCAATTTTTAAATCTCTATGAACAACATTATTACGATGACAATAATCTAAAGCTGAAGCAATTCCTCTGGCAAATTTTCTAGCATGACGTTCACGTAATGAGCCATGAGAAACAATATAATCTAACATTTGACCACCAGAAACGAATTCAAATAACATATAATAATGATTTGTCATTGGGATCATTTCAAATAATCGACAAATATATGGATGATATAATAATTTACCTAAAGCGGCTTCTCTAATAGTTCTTTTATCTCTGGCAACTTCTTTCTCAAATTCTTTTAAACGTTTTTGATGCTCAGCAGCATCTACTGGTGGAGGATCTTTAGCGTGGGCACGTTGATATAATTTAGCAGCTCTTGGAACAATTTTAACCGCACAAATTTCATTAGTACGACGATGTTGGGCTTCTTTAACTTTACCCATAGAACCCGCACCAATAGTTTTCATGAATTCCCATTCACCAATATACTTTCTATGAAATTGTGATGGTTGTTGATGTTCACCATAATGATGATGATGATGTTGTTGTTGTTGTTGTTGTTGTTGTTGTTGATTGTGAGAAGGTGAAGTAGTTTTATGATTGTTATTGTTATTCCCATTATTGACACTAGGTTGACGTCTTGATTGAGATTTAACTGGTTGATCCGGTTGTTGTTTACTAGGAGTATAAGGTTGAGGAACTTGATTAACAACAGCAGCAGCTTCATTATTAGTATTTAAAGGTTCTAATTTTGGAATTCTTCTATTTTGATCTTTTTGTTGAGCTGGAGGAGTTGAATAATATTGAGGGTTACCATTTTGAGAATTAGGATTGTAATTAGAATTTTGAATTGGGAAAGTTTCAGTTTGTGGTATTGGTGGTGAAGCAATTTCCGGATATTGAATTTTTTGAGCATCATTTACCGATAACCTTGAAGAAGCATTTTTAAGCATTCTAGGGGTTGCGGGGGCCTTTGGGGAAGTTAAAGTAGCAGCTCTTGATCTTGAACCTGGTTCAGTAGCCTCATTATGATTATTAGGATCCATGATTTTGAAAGATCTATAACTGTTGATAATTTGTGATAAATAAACAAATGTAAATAATTGAAGGAATATCAAGTATCGATGATCAATGGCAATGCTAAAAGACAATGGTTTTGTGATTTTAATTGTTAACAATTAAGGAGAATTTAGTTTGCCACAAATTAAAAATATCCTGGATTTATCAAAACTAAGTAGAAAAATTCGCAATTTGATTGAATTTAAAATGAATTGTTAAATTGATAAAAGAAGATACAAAATACCGAGGAATCCTAATTGAAACAATCGAAATTGATGGGGAAAATTTGATTGATTTTATTGACTAACTTGGATTTATGGGCGGTTCAGTTTTGTTTTTTTTTGTTTTTTTTCAATTTTTTGTTAACAAAATTCAATTTCATTGAATTGACGTTACGTTTTAAGAAAAAAATAGGGATAAAAAATGGTTATGATACTGGGGTGTTACACCCTTCAAGCGTCTATATATATATTATAAAGCAACAATTGATTAACTAAAAGAACTATTAAAATTGAAGATTATATTGAAGAATCCAAGCAATTATTAATGGTAAAATCTCCCTTGGAATCTTTAAATATTTCCAAAGAAATCCCAAACTAGTCCCGTTTATTAAAATCAAGAAATAATAAGTTGGTAAAAAATTGATTGATTCAAATTTTTCATTAACTAAATAAAATGAAAAATAATGAATTAAAAATCCAACTATTAAATCAAAAATAAAGTGTTGATATTGGAAATAACTTAGTTTCTTTTCAAGTTGAGAATATTCCTGATTATTTAAATTAATTTTGTTTGAATCAAAAATAAAATTTCCAAACCATTTCATATTGATTAAAAAATTAACTAATTTAAATAATCCAAAAGATAACATAAAACTTAATCCAAAAGATTGAAGCCTTAAGTTTGTGAAAAAAGGTTTCAAATTTGGATTTGAAAAAACTTGTAGTTTATTATTTGATAATAACCAATCTTCTGGTAAAGTTTCTCTTGAAGTTATTAAACCATGATTTTTCCTATTAGTAGCAAATTTCCAAATTGCAACAAAAAATTCGCTAAATTTCTCCAAAGCATTTAACTTATGAATAATAACTTTTTCTTTGTTATTAACTAATGGATGATCATTTTCTTCGATATAAAATAAACTTTTAGTTTTTGAAGCATCTTTAACACAAACTACTTCTTGTTGAAATGATCCCCAATTTGGCAATGTAATATCATGAGATAATAAATGACATTTATGAACTCTATTATATAACTTAAAAACTGTACCAATTGGATGAATTATATTATCACCTGGATCATTATCAATTTTTCCTGAATAATCAAGATCATAATTGATAATCCAATTATCTGCTTGTTCTCCTTTATAATCATCATATCCACCTTTACAAGAAACTTCAAAATGATATTCTTGTTCACTAACTGGACCTCTTAAATCATTAACATGTAAATATTTGCCTGTTTCTGCATGTTTTAATCTAATAATTTGATTTTCTGCAACATATTTTTTTTTATTTAATAAGTCACTTTCTGACATTTGAATTTTTTGCTCAATAATCCATTGATTATTTGAATCTTTATAATTATAAAGAGTTACTTGTTGTTCTTTTGATCCACTTGGATAATATTCATTATGAGAATGTAAATATCCACCCAATGATTCATAGTGACGAATTGATACTTTACTACCATACAAAACATTTAACGGAATATTCAGATTATTGACTCCAAAATCATTACCTAATAAATTAGCTTGAAACGTTGAACTCATTAAAGAATAACCTTGATCATCACCAGTTGAATTTGTTTTCGATAATAATCTAAGATTAATAATATTAATCAGAAAAAAAATTGTAAAAGGAATTAAAAGTAAAAAAAAAATCACTGAAGTTAAAAATTTTATCAAATATTTTGGTTGTTTATGTTTTATTGTCATATCACCAATTATGAACCAACTTTTTCTTAACTGTAATAAAATAATATAAATTAAAGTTGAAAATCCTGTATACTTAATTGAACAACATATTCCTAAAGATAATCCTAATAAATACATAAATTTGAACCATTTTTTACTAAAAATTTCTAATTGATCAATTTTAAGATTTAATAAAATTATAAAACTTAAACTTGCTAATAACATAGAATCACCAGAAATCATTTGACTAATTATAATATTTGCATAATCAAAGGCAAATAAACAAGTAAAGCATAAAGACATTAAAGTATCAAATTGTAATAATTTGAATATTGAGAATGTAAAAATTATTGTCAAGAAGTTTTGAAACATAGTAATACTTTTTAACATCATAAATGGGAAATTTTCTGGATAATTTTCTGAAAAACATTCAAAATTATCTAATTTATAACCTGATAAGAATGAAACTAATGAAAAGATTAGTTTTGCAAATGGTGGATATAAATCAATGAAAAACTGATTTTTTAAATAATTTGAAATTGCCATCAAATAATCTGATTCATGTAACATTTTGTTATCAGGAAATTTCAATTCAAAAAAATTATTGTTCGTAACATTATCAACTATAAAATGTAATGAGATATTGACACAAAGAGTCAAAAAAAGACCAATTAAATCATTAACTGTGATTTTAACATCAGGGGGCTTTATTGATGACAAATAATAAGGTCTTGGGTGCTTTTCTGGTTCATATTGAAGTTCAAAACATTTTATTTGATCAATAAGATTTTTCGAAGATTTCAACCTGTTCTTTTTGATCATTTTTAATAAAAGGTCAGTTTAACAATTGCTAATTTATAAAAACTATTGAAATTTATTCATTTTATAAAGTACTAGAAGCCCCGGCATTTCCTATTAAAATTGTTACAATATATAACAATTCAATATTTACAAATTATACAAAACTTATAAAAATCAATGAAAGGAATTCAAGTTATTAAACGATATTTCTCAATATCCAGAACACAAAAAGTTGATTATTCTCATACTGTAATTGGTGGAGGAGTGGTTGGATTGGCAATTGCTAATGAATTATCAAAATATCCAAATAATAATGTTCTAATAATTGAAAAAAACAATAAAATTGGTCAAGAAACTTCATCTAGAAATAGTGAAGTGATTCATTCGGGATTATATTATCCAATCAATTCATTAAAAACAAAACTCTGTATTGAAGGACAAGAACTAATTTATGATAAACCCCAAAAAAATGGAGTTGAAATGTCAAAGATTGGGAAATGGATTGTCGCTCAAAATGATCAGGAGGATTCATATTTGGAGAACTTACATTTAAAATGTAAAGAAATTGGGGTATTGACAGAATTTGTCAACTTGAATCAAGCAAAGTATATTGAACCAGCAATTATTGCAAATAGATCAATTTTAGATTCTCCAAATACCGGAATTATTAATGCTCATTCATTTATGGACTACTTATATAGTATATTTCAAGATAATGGTGGAGATTTAGCCGTTAATTCAGAAGTTATAAATCTATCAAAAATCTCCAATAATTTTGAAATTGTTGCAAAAGATGTTGAAAATAATGAACAAGTTACCATCACTTCAGAGATTGTCATCAATTCTGCGGGACTTGGAGCTGATAAAATTCAAAACATGTTATTACCTTCAAATCGTCACGTTCATTATCAATTAGCAAAAGGAAATTATTTTACATTGACAAGAAAACACTTACCAGTAAGAAGGTTAATTTATCCAGTACCAATCCCTGGTTTAAAAGGTTTAGGAACTCATTTAACTTTATCATTAGATGGACAAATTAAGTTTGGTCCAGATTTTGAAATTGTTGATAAATTAGATTATACACCAAATGATAGAAATATTAAAAAAGCTTATAAAGAAATCAAAAAATACTATCCAGGTTTTTCGGAAAATGAATTAATTGCTAATTATTCGGGAATTCGTCCACAATTGAAAAATCCAACAGGAAAATTTCAAGATTTTATAATCAAAAAAGAAGAAAACTTTGAAGGATTTATAAATTTATTGAATATTGATAGTCCAGGATTAACAAGCTCAATGGCAATTGGGAAATACGTTCATGATCTACTTTACAAATAGTTGCGTTCATATGATCCATAGATACAAAATTATAATATATTAAAAATACAACATCATTTCAATAACCAGCCTTCTAAATCTTCATTCCTTAAATAAAATTCAATATCTTTTATAAAAAATTTCCAAATTTCAAACTTTCGAATAAAGTTTTTATCAATCATTGTATCTTTGAATTTATAATTAATAATTTTAAATTGATTAAAAGAGGTTTCAAATTTTTCCAAAAATAATGAAAAATTATTTTTGTTATTGAAATTTGAATTATTCGAGGTTATCGGAGAACTCGAATAATTATTAATAATTGAATTTGTTGGAGATAAATTGATTAAGTTATTATTAAAAAAAATCATTTCACCGATATCAATTGTAAAATCATTTTTAATAAATTCATTATTTGTAATTCCATAATTATTTGAATCATTAAATGGTTTAATTAATGGTAAATAATTGTTAAAAATCATTGAAATATCATCATCAAATATTTTCAAAGTTTTAAAACCTTCTTGATTATTCATTGAAAAATCTTCATTAAATCCCATTGAATTTATAATCATTTTAATTATATTTGTTAAGATTATTGATTGTTTGAAAATTAACGGAATTAATGGTGATTGAATTAATAAATTTTTATTCAAACTTCTAATTAGTGGTGGTGATAGTGATTGAAATTCCGAAAAATTTTCAGTTATTATTGATAGTAAATCAATAATTTTAAATAAAAGTTTTGAACAAATTTGTCCTAATTGACCTTGATAATCTTGAATTCTTAAAATTCCATTGTCGTTAATTTTTGGTTCAAAATTTCTAATTTTTTTTAAATAATCAATTAAAGTAAAACGATATTCAATTAATAATAAAAAATTAGTGGTTATATCTTTGATTTTACCATTATTTGAATAATTAGAAATTTCTTTACTTTTGAATAAATCAAATTTTTTCAAATTTAGTCGATCTAATCTTTGACTATAATTAATCTCTTCAATATTATTGTCATTACCAAATCTTTGAATTATTGAATTATTAATTTTTTTTAAGATTAATCCTCCTTTGAAATGATTTAATGACAGTGATAAAGCTTCATTCAACGGTTTTGAAATCTCATTATAATAAATAAATTCAATAATATTTGGATTTAAATCAATTGAATTAAAAATTGATGGAACTCCAAATGATAAACAAAAGATGTTTTCTAAAACCATTGAATTAATTAATAATTTAATATACATTAACTTAAATCCATCATTTGTAGTTATTGTTTTGTTGTTAATTGAATTGATTAGATTTTCCATCAAAGAATCTAAAGATTTATGAATATTTAAATCAATCAAAATCAGATAAGTTAAATTAAATGATAAAAAAAAATTTTCACCAGAGTTAACAACCAAGTAATTTGCTAAATTCAAAGTTATCAATAATAAAATGTTTGAATGATGGAATAATGAAAATTCTTTTTGATATTGTTGACGACGAGAAATTGTCGGAGAAATCTGAAAAATTTGAATTAATAAAGGATGTAAAATATCTTTAATTAATAAAACTCTATTATTTAAATTCAAATCATTATTATTACTAATAGAACCCGGATTCAAAACATTTATATCTTCTTTTTTAATAACACTTATTAAAATTTGTAAAATTTTATTAAAAACATCAATAATAACTCCATTTTCCGCAGAGTTTGGGATTTTGCTAATCCAATTATCAAAATCTTCTCTACCTAACGGTAAGATTGGGAAATTTTTATGAATCAATTTATAATAAAATGTCAAATTATATTCTAATTGAAAATTAGTTGTCTGATTAATATTGGTTTTTATAATTGGTGATAATTGACTTTTTGGTGATAGTTTCGGAGATGGTTCTTCATTACTATCATTATTATTATTAATATTTAAATTTCTAGAAATATTATTATTAATACTACTTAAACTTGAATAAGAATTTGCCGGCAGAGCTGGAGTTCTAGTAGTGCTATTACTACTGATATAATATTGACTAACTGCTGAACGATATTCTTCATTATCTGAATCAGATGCTACTGAAGCATCATAATTATTAGTAGTATTTTTATCGCTAAAACTAGAACTTAACAGATCAGTTGAGTTTTTCCATTGATTTGATGAAGTATAAGGAACTTTCCAAAATAAATCACCACCAGAATTTTGTTGAGATGAGTTAAAAGGAATAGGAGGATTCAAAATGTTACTTAAAGAAGATCTATTAGAAGTTGAAGAAGTCGGAGGTGGAGGTAGTTGTAATGGACCAGAAGGATGAATATCTGAATTTGCTCTAGAATGGAAAGGTGATAAACTAGGCAGCGGTTGAGAAGGACTAGGAGATGATGAGAATGAAGGTAATCTGTTAGAATTTGAAGTAGAAATGATCGGCTTTGGAGCGTTTATTGTTGAATTGTTAAGGCCCCGGGCCGTGTTGTTATTATCATTACTACTATAACTTTTCATGGGACTAGTAATGGTATGGATTGAAGGAAGTGTCACATTTCCACTGGAACTATTAGAAGAGGAAGAGGAAGAGGGAAATACTAAGCTACTATTAGTTGCTGGAGGCGCTGGAGCAATAGGAACCATCGTCATGGGGGCGCTAGGGTTCGTAAAGGTAGAAACAGTAGGAGATTCATCAACATTCATAGAAGGCGAACTGGGGCTGGTGATATTTGCTATAGAACTAGAAGAGCCATTGTTATTATTATAAATCATTCTAGAATAACCTTTTGTTGGTCCTCTTTTAAGAGGAGTTCTTTGGAAGGAACAAACTTCGTTGTTTCTTTGACAATTAGTGCAAGTTTTCTCTAGTCTATTTGATTGTTTATTGAAAAAAGCATCACATCTAACTTTTTTGCGCCGACAAGCGTCACAAGCTCTAGATACTTTGCTTCGTTTTCTGGTGGGAGAACTGGATCTGTTTTCGGCGTCATTGGAATTGGAGTTTTGATTGGTTGAAAGCATGGTGTGATAATATTAAACAAATGGAGAATATATGGTCATGACAGGGTTAAAATGACGCTGTATTGTATTATCAGGCACAAATAGATGGGTAAATATAAATAAGAGAAGAGTTTTCGGTGAACTGTTTTTTTAATGTGATTTTATTTTAATTTTGTCTAAATTCTCCACCAAAAAAAACTTTGGAGTGCATGATTTTGACTAAGCAAGCAAAAGTACCCCAGAAACCCTGACAAATTACAATAATTGACAAACAAATTATTAATAAATCATTAGTAAATAATTACGTTAAAAAAATCTCTCTACAGTTTGTTGATATATAATTATTATAACACATAGTTTATCTTGAAACAGTTAACAAAAAATGGCCAATGACATTATGATAAATTATTACAATAAGGATCCTTAAAAAATTTTAGTTTTTTGTTTCCGGAAAAACTTTGTCTCAAAATTTTATCATTTTCTTTTTGGCTTCCCAATCCAGATTATTCAACCATATAATCAAACATCTTTATCAAATATTGATTATGAACGCAGTGTTGAATTAACCCCAGAATTTTGCCCATGGGGCCCCAGTTTTTTCAAAAATGGGGCAAATTCGCGACATTTTTGAACTTTGCGCACTAATTGGGTTCAAGTTTTTCCGAATTTTTTTACAAAAATTCTCCGGGTTTTAAACTTTGGTGCTTTTTAACATCACCTGATTTGTGAATTTAAAACTTATTAATGTTGTTTTTATTATAAAATATGTAATATATAATTCTTATACTGTCAAATCATCAAAATCACCATTTCCAATTTCCCGGATAAAATCAAGAGTTTTTCCCATAAAAAAACAATAGATAAAAAATAAAATAAAAAATAAAATTGTAAAACACTTTTTTACTCCACAATTCACAATTGTTCAGATTTTCCGATTACGTAATTTTATAACCTGCGTCCGCACTTATCCATACAGTTTCCTTCTCGTGACCGTCTGGGAATGTAGGGCGGATGTATTTGTGGTTATTAGCATTATTTAACTCATAAAATTATCTAGAAAAAATAGAACCGCCTATAAGTTTTGCTTCTTAATAAGTTTCGAAGAGTTATAGCGCTTTAAACTATAATCATGTCACAATCCTCCCTCATTCATTGTCCTTTATCTTCTGATGGTGCTTCATCAATCTCTAGCAAATCCATATCTCAACAACAATTCTTATCTGCTTTAAACGATTTCAAAATTACTTACTCAATCACCCAATTAGAAGAATTAAAAGATGAATCAAATTTAATTTGTCCTGACTTTAATAATGAAATTTTTGATTATTGGGTACAAGTTTCTTCTGATCCTTTGAAATATCAAGTTATCGACAGTATGTTAAGAAGTTCTCAAATACTAACCTTTATATTAAAAAATTCCCAATATTTGTACTGACAATTTCTAAAGATTCTGACAATTTCTCTATTTCTACCCATAGAAGTAGAAAAACTAATGGAACTAATAAATCGGGTCAAAATGATTTTGGTTT
This sequence comes from Saccharomycopsis sp. FM-2023a, assembly GCA_037355385.1. Lineage (NCBI taxonomy): Eukaryota > Fungi > Ascomycota > Saccharomycetes > Ascoideales > Saccharomycopsidaceae > Saccharomycopsis > Saccharomycopsis sp. FM-2023a. Next base: position 18,957 of record JBAKFZ010000144.1, read on the forward strand.
ATCAACTCAGAAAACTACTCCTAAATCTTCTCATTCCCAATCTTCATTTAATTTTTCAAACAATAAATCTCAACATCAGCCACAATCTCAAACAAGTTATTTACGTCAAGTTTCTTCTAATAGTAAGAAACCTGAAATCGAACCAAATTTTCAAAAAATTTATCCTCCTCCTCATTTTTCTCAAGATGTTCAAGAACAAGAAGTTCCTCAGAACTATGTTAATCCTTCTCAAATCAATCAAACACAACATTACTTTAATAGTTTTCAACCAAGACCTACAACAATTCCTATGGGTCACCGTTATCCGACAACAATTAATTCTCAACAATCACCAATTCCTCTACCAAATCAATGGAAGAACTATTATCAACAACCAATGGTACCAGCAGTACCAATAAGAAGTGATCAGATTAATTATATTTTATATGAACCAAGTACTAATATGGCTTATTATGTTATGAATAGTCCAGCAACTGAGAATTTTAATGGTCCTAATCCAGGATTTTATCGTTACTAATTAGTGTTACTTTTTCTAAACATTATGATTTAATTCCTGTTATTGAAAATTGGTTTACTTTTAACCTAAATTTTTAATTTTTAATTTCAAGTTTTGTCAAGTAAAAACATTGTAAGCAAAACCTGGACAGTGTACTTCACTACCATCGACGAATTCTCATTAATCTGTTTTAAGGATCTTTTAGATAACAGTAACTGGCCAAACTATTACTTTGCAAAAACAATTTTTAAACCAATAACTCATGTATTGTATATATTTATTAAAGTATTAGTTTAAATAATTCGAAGTAGTCATTAATATCTTACCCTGCTGTTGGTATAAATCCTGTTCATCAATGTTATTTAATTGATTTGTTGATTCATTAGCTTTGCTAAAAAACAATTATTTTGTTCATTCTGAAGTTGTGCAAAAAAGTTTGATCATGAATGATTTGGGAAGAGATGTGCAGTAATTATTTGATACAATGATTAAAAGAAAATGTTCCAAAAATCCTGAAATATTGTAAAAATGTCCCAATAAATTTAATTTTGAAACTTCCAATTCAACCTAAAACCATGAATAACTAGTTACTAATATTCCAACAACATTAACGACTGACCTGAGTTGGAAAAGCTTCAATTTGTAATTTTTGGTGATGGGTTTGTTTTTATAAGAAAAAAGTTTCTTGAATATTAAACAAAGCCAATTTAGTTTTTGCTCCTAATAATAAGAAGAAGAAGATCTTGATCCTATTGTTTCCTTGTATTGCAGTGATGTTTTTAATATATCTAGCTCAATTTATTCCTATCAAAAGATGAATAGATTAACTCATAATTCTCGTGCCTTGTTAAATGAATTATTTTAGACAAAGTATCAATAATGACCAGCACTATAATAATTCAATAAATCCAACACTAACAACATAATATTATATCTTGTTGGGCATAGGAAAGTCTTAACTTCCTGATAAAAAATGCGAAAGAAAACGTCAATTTCTCTTAATAAGAGCTGTATCCTTTTTATAAGGTAATCTGAATAAACAGTGATTTTTTATTCGTTAAAAATATTAGTGCGTGCGCTCTTCTACATTACCAATTTTTTGTATGATCAATGGTGAATGATTGCAACCATGTTGAGGAGTTATGATAAATAATCAATCTTCTCTTCCTGATCATACTAGCATTGGGATATCATTGGGATATCAGAAACTTCAATGACAATCAATTGTATTGATACTCCTTTGCTAATAGATATCTCAACTAAGCTACAATCGAAATTGGAGTCATCAAACACTTCACTAATCGTGACTTAAATTACTAACAAAAAAACTAAACCTCAAAAATCTCTAGGAACAATAAATAGGAAATGTGGCTTACAAGGTTACAAATCATTGAAAAAAGTAATTGGCGAAGTTGGTTTTTTTGTGAAATGATTTTGATGTTGCATAAGTAAATCAATTAAAATAACAAATCTTTCATAAACATGAGTCAATGGTAAAAGTACGAAACTCAAAGATTGCAACATTGAGTAATCAGCTACTTCAACTAATAAAAAAATCACCACGGTGGAAAATATCATTTCATGTGTAATTATCACTCCTTCGGGGAGTCTAGTGGTCCCAGATGTAAATGATAAGGAAAAAATATCCTTTGGCTTTGAAAGTACAAATGGTTGAAGATTCATAATATCAAAATCAAACAATAGTCAGTTTTTGGCATAAAATTTTTGAAGAAATTTGGGACTTATTTGTAGAGTAATTGATTCATTAATAACAATCATAATCTTCAAACGGAGAATACTTAGAGCTAAAAGTAATGCCAAATTTTCGAATTCTGTAAATTAGATCCGGGAATTAGTTTTGGGAATTAGTTTGTTCAATTATAAAGCTAGAAGATTCATCACCAAGCAGATCACATAAACGAGTATTTCTCATGGAAAATCCTTGGGTTGCCATATCACAAATAACAAACTCTTTACAAGCCTTCATAAGAAAAGCCTTATTATCAATATTTAATAAGTTCATAATCCCACTTCAAATATCTCTTGCTTTATCTTCTAATACTCATGATTATCATTATCTCTAAACCCAATATATTTCACTAATGGGCAAATTTCTAATGATCTTCAAATAATCTGTTCAAAAGTACTTACTCGTTGATTTTTGACCAAATAATTTCTAAAAATTGGGAAATAAGCGGGGGTTTCAGAACTCGGTGATGAAATTACTGACTTGGCAAATCTGTCCAGGTGGAAGTGGAGCTTTTTGTAAAATTTCTTTAAAACTTTGACCTGGAGTGTATATAATCGAGAATTATAGTCTCAGTTTACAAGCCATGGCGAATAGATAATATTTATGTGTTCATAATTCAAGAGGAAATCGGTGGGTTTGGATAGTTCAAATGATTTGCCAGTTAGGGATGTAAATCTTTGATGATGAAACAAATTAATTTGTACTGTATACTGTTTGATTTTCGGTTTATCAATTGATAAGTGAATACGGGAGACCCATTTAAAGTTTCTTATTTTTATTCTTCATTGGCCTTATATTGCACTAAATTCTCTCCAATCAATGATTTTTCAAGTATTTTCATAATTTTTTTTTTGACGTGAGTTATAAATAAAGTTTAAATGATTCACAGATTTACGAAGTCACCTTCACATACTCTATATTGTAAAACTATACAAATAACAAATAAATAATCAATATTTGATGGAAGCTCTACCAACCAATTTCCCCTTTGACAATTTTTCCAAAGCTTCAGGAGCTTGTTCAAGACTAACTTCTTCTACTGGGAAAGTAATGCCAAATCTACTAGCAATATTTAAACAATCAATAAAATCTTTTCTACCTCCCAACATTGATCCAATGGCTTTTTGATCTAAGAAAACTGAAACTGATGGTTTAAAATTAATACTTTCATCAAAACCAGGTAATCCAACACAAATCAAAACCCCATGTTTACCCAAAGTTGTCAAACCTTGATCATAAGCTTTCTTTGAGCCTGGGAAAACAACTGTTCCGTGAGCCCCTCTTTTGGTATATTTATATACTTCTGCTCCAAGATTATCAACTTTACTAATATCAATGAAATATTCTGCTCCAGCTTTCAAACAACTTTCTTTTTTGTCTTCTCCAATATCAATAGCAATAACTCTTAATCCGGCGACTTTGGCATATTGAATCGCAATACTTCCTAATCCTCCACCAGCTCCTAAGACTGCCAAAAATTCTCCAGCATGTAAATCAGCCTTTTTAATTGCTTTATAAGCGGTAACACCTCCACAAAGTAATGGAGCAGCAAGTTTTCCTGGTAAATCTTCAGGAATTGTTACTAAATAATCAGTACTAACTGGAACATATTCTTGAAATGATCCATTTGTATTAATTGCAAAATATGTAGCATTATCACAATAAACTTCACCATCGGGAGTAAGACAACTTTCACAATGATTGCAAATTTCTTTGGTCATTGGGACCCCAACTCTTAAACCTTCGGGGAACTTTGATGTATCAACTTTTGATCCATGAGCCACAATTCTTCCAACTCCTTCATGACCGGCCACTTTACATTGCATTTGAATTCCTCCAGTCCAATGATCTTGAAGTAATGAAAGATCAGAATGGCAAATCCCGGAGTGAGTAAGTTTAACAAGAACTTCTTTTTCTTTAAGCTCTGGTACTGGATAACTATAGTCAACATGAATTTTATAATCTTTACCAGTCTTATCAGCAACTAAAGCTCTTTGAACCTTAGGAATGGTAGAAGTACTAGATGATTGATGCAGCATTTTTTATAAGTGAAGCACGAGCGAAAAGGGATTTGATAGATAATATTTTATTACAAATGTTGACTAGGGAAAAAAGAGAGAATACCAGAGTTTAAATAATAATTACAATAAACGGACTTACATTAACTTTTTGATTAGGTTTAGTGGATAATACTCACCGGAAGATCAACTTTCGTGAGAAATTAGTCGGTTTAAAGATTGGCGAACAAGTTTGTGTTTCCGTCTGCTTATGTAAGCAGTAGCTATCGTTCTTCCTTTCATCACCAGATATTATCAATTGTCAACAACTTTTTTGCTGGAACATCAGAGTAAAACCCAAATAGCAGAACTATCGTGAACTTTTTCCATTTCAAACAATATCAACGTGGATAATCAAATGAGTAGACAGTTTATCAATATTAATGAATAGGGTTCCCTATATCCGCATAACTAGCAGAACTTCATGAAAATCTTAAAATAGGGGCTTAGGCCCAGACTGGTTGTTCTTGTTATTTTTATCTTATTGTTAGTTTAAATATATGTCTTACTTTCACCCTTTATTAATTTGATCCCCAATTTTTGGACCCTCTGATCCTCCCAGGCGGTGTTGCCTAGTAGATACAATTTCCCAACACCAAGGATAAGAAAAAGCGAAGAAAGAGAGTGAGAGAAAATTCGACAACCCCTGTTAAGTATATGGAATCTATAAAGTCCTTCGTTAGGGAATTACAAGTGAGTGGTTAAATTTCACATGTAATGTTAGCAGTTACTGTTAACTTGAACTTTGGCTGTCGTAGATTTAGTCATGCACATGTTCACCGAATTTGAATTCTTAACAAAAAGTTGCAATTTTTAATGCCAAAAAAGTTGATTTCATATTGATGTTCGAAAGCTTGGTAATTCTGGCAGATTTTGATCTTAGTTTATGCATAATCGTATTAATTTCTAGATGTCTGACTGGTTGTGATCTTTATCAAACAATTATCTTCTTGTATAACCTTAAGCGGGATTCAAAATCTCTCAGCAATTTGGGTATCAGTTAACATGACATCGAGATAAGATGATATCAATGATACTAATAATGAACTATTTTTTTTTGATTTGATTAGTCTTTGATTTTCACTTGATGATCTAGATTTGAGTCTGCAAGCTAATAAATCAAATAACTCAACGGTTATTGGGCTGGATGAAAAGATGGAAAATTCTAATATGATAGAATTTATAAGGTAAAATGAAAAACATCTAGAAATTGATAGTTAATCAAGAGTCTCGTTTAATCCTGACCACAATCTAAGTAGTTGTCCACCTTCTTAAATCTGGCTGTTGAACGTCCGAGGAGTCTTTAAAAATGATTCTCAAATTGAGATAGAAACCCGGTAGAGACAGCATTGCCGATCCCTTACTTCTCTCATCAAGCCTTATCAATTTCTCAAGAGTTTGTCAGCCAAACCATAGAGAATTACCCTCAAATCTCATTATGAACCATAAGGTAGCTACGATTGAGAGAAGAGATCTTTATATACAAAAACAAGTCGAACTAAAAAGTTAGCGAATACAATCTATTTTTGAACGGCCGAATTCAAATTACCAACTTCTTGTAGCTCAAACCTATACTTACCATGTCTACGTGCGAGCTCCATTTTATTGAATTGATCTCAAAAAAAAGAAATTTCAACATTGTCATTTTGGGAATCAAAGGTGATTAAATAAAAGACAAATGAGATTTTTTCTGACTTTTATTGTTTTTTGAAAATTGAGTGATTTCACAATTCCAAAAAAGATTGAACCTGATTGAATAGAATAGAAATGTTTGTAAGCTTCTATATTATTATATAGTTTGGTAATTGTTAGCGGTATTCCTTAAAAATAGTGTTCCTTATGAAATGTCCTCAGTTTAAGTAAAGTTCACCTTGCTTTGTAATAATAATCACAAGTTAACCCATTTTGCGTCCATAAGTAGAGTCAACAAAGAAATATCTTGATCCTACTTGTGTTTAAGCATTAGATGCCAATCCTAAGACACCAAAATTATCATTTTTCTTTGATAATTCTCACCAAATGACTTCTAGTTTACAAAAATGATGACAACAATCAATAATTGTCATCCAATCTTTCAGATTTTGCTTAACAATCCTCTCATAACGCTTATTCAAAGAAATCAAATATTGTTAACAAGAATTATGGAAATTAAAGTTTCATAAAAAGAATTACTAATTTTCATAAACTTTGTTCAATTCTCATGAAAACACCTGGAAAATCAGATTTCATTTCAGACAAACAACTTAACGTATCAACTGAAATTAGAAAACTAGCAAGCCATCAAAGTGAGCTACCTAAATGACTTTAAAAATGTCAAATAATCTTTACTCGAATTACTAGAGTTTTTAATAAATAATGTATAGTTGACAATTGTACCAGTACCAATGGAAGTTTGAATGAGTGATATGTATTTTTGTTAATTAAAATTCCATTTAGATTGTTATGTTCACTATTGGATCATAAATTACTAATTGTTGAAAATTTTAACTTCACAAGAAAAGTGAGTACTTGATTATTTACAAAAAGTCAAATAATCTTGTAATATAATTATCAATCAATTTGAACAAATGTTAAATTGCGAAACTTAAGAAAGGTTCAAAATGGTTCTTCTTTATTTGAAACTTCAATGATTTGATCTTATCATGACTTTAATCAAAAAACAACATATCATAATAGTTTATTTTATTAATGAATGAGTTAAAATAATGTATAAATCATCAAAATAAAATGGAAAATCAGAGAGTTTGGAGACCAAATTTGAAAATATCTTATTATGGATAACTGTTATTTACTACAGCCGTTCAAAAAGCCGGTTAAGTTTGGTAGTAATATTAAATAGCTACTCATCCTCTAATAAAAAGTATAACAACAAATTAGGAATGGAAGTCGTTAATTACTAATTTTGATAATTAAAAACTGCTCGTGCAAAAAAAAATTTACACCATAATGAGCCCAAAATTTCATTATTCACGCATGAAAACTACCAGCACTTAAAAACAAGTGAGTCTTATACATTTATAGAATTTTCAACTCACTAAAATGTTAAGTTCTCTAAAAAATTATGTTTCTTCAGATATCCCTCTACACTTATAGACATCTCCACAAGTAAGATCCCTTGGCCCAGTTGGTTAAGGCGTGGTGCTAATAAGAATTCTTTCTGTTACGCTAAGATCGGCGGTTCGATCCCGCCAGGGATCATTTTTTTTGATGAGTTAGGCAATTTTTAATACTTTATTGTTTAAACTCCTTATTAATTAATCGAAAGTATTATTATGAATTTGAGTGAAATGAAATGAAGTTTTTATTTACAAATATTGATGACAAAAATTTTTTTTTAACGCAAGAATTTGATAAAACATGAATGAAATACTGTTTGAATAAGAAAATAAAAAGAAATTTCCAAAGCAATTAGAATGATGATTATAGTACGAAAAAAGAATGATGAAAAAAAATACTAAACTGAAAAAACACTTTTGATTTTTTTTTGGAATTTTTAAAGGAAATTTTATGTAGTTTTAAAATATTGATATTGTAAGATTTGAATTTAATTAAATGGACAATTGATTTGAAAATTAAAAGAATGATTATAACAGTTAACATGTTTAACTAACTCATATAGATACAAAAAAATTAATTAATATAAACTAATTGATGGTAATAATACCACTATCTTTCAAACTATTTTGTAAAATTGTTTCTTGAACAGCAGCAAATACCACTTTAATATTATTAGTATCAGTTGCTTGAGTAATATGAGGAAAGATAGTTAAATTTGATCTATTAACTTGTTTGAATCTCCATAAAATATATTTAGCAGCTTTACTAATATCATCACCTCCAGTGTAATCAGGAAAATATTTAGCCAACGGAGAATGAGGAAGTTTTTCTGCAAACACATCAATTTTATTTAAAAATAAAACCACTGAAGTTCTATTAAACCATCTTGAATTAACAATAGAATCAAATAAAACTAATGATTCTTCAAGTCTATTTTGTGATTTTTCTTCAAGTAAGGTTTGATCATATTCTGATAATGAGACACAAAATATAATGATTGTAACGTTATCAAAACAATGAATCCATTTTTTTCTTTCACTTCTTTGACCACCGACATCAATCATATGAACTCTTGAACTACCCATATTAAAATGAGTTTCAAAAACCCCTGAAGTTTTATTTCTAGTTCTTAAAACATCAGTAACATTTGGAATATAATCTTTTTGAGAAATTCTCTTTAAATTTTGAAAAAAGTATTTGGCAGAATCAATCAAATAAAATGAATTACCATGTTCAATAATGATATTTTTTGTTGAATTAGCCTTCCATAAAGATGCAATTGATTTAATTAACTTGTCATCAAAATTAGTTTCATTAGAAATATAATCATTAATATATTCAATATTATCAATTGTTAAAGGTTCAACTTCATCATCTTTAAAATCATCACCAATATTATTTTTATTACTAATTTCAGGATCAATTAATTTTGCGTCTGAGTCAACTGGATAATCAAATTTTATATAACAACTAGCAATTAATTTGGCACATTCCAAAACATTTCTAAATACAAACGGTTTATAATCTTTTAATTCATTTTCAGTATAACCATCTTGGTGAATAATTTTCATTTGTTTTATAATGGTAGATTTCCCACTTTCTCCACTTCCTAATAATAAAATTTTAGACTCTTTATCATCAGGCTCCGATGATAAACTTTTATTATTATTGTTATTGCTATTATTATTACTCGAAGGGGAAGAAATTGATACATCATTGCCATGAGGATTTGAATTAGCAAAAGCAGATAAAGATATGGTATTATCAGAAACTTCTTTAATTGGGGTTTTATCTTGAGAAACAGTTGGTGGAGGGGTCAAACCAGAGTTGCTATTCAGACTTAAATCCCCAGTTTTGGCAACGGAAGAATTTTTCAGAGGTATTGTGGCATTGTTATTAGAGATTTGCTTGACGGGACTAGTTTTGGAGTTTGTTGAAGGTTTAGCAGAAGATGTTCGTTTTGTGGTGGAAGCAGAGGGCGATTCCGAAGCATCTTTGGAGAGACAGGAGCCCATGATATTAGAATTGATCGCGTGGGTTGGGATTATTAAGCAATAGAAGTTTGTTTATTAACAAAACTTTTTGCAATTTGTCAATTTAAACAAACAAAAAATTGAAGATTTGCAACGATGGAAAAAAAAACAGTGCACGCGTCCACCAGCCACAGCTTCATTAGCCACAATTAAGTAATTAAAGAATAATTAGAACAAATTTAACAATTAAATTACAATTAAAATAAATCATAAACCATTCCTATTATTAAATTACACATAATATCATATCTTCTGTCTTTTCACAGACTCTTCTTCTTCATCTTCTTTATCAATTTCACTGCTTTTCACAAATCTTACCGCGCCTTCCCTATCTTGTAACTTCTCTCCACCTCCCAAAGCTTTGACTCTATTATAAGTACCATCATTATTATCATTATCTTGACTCTTAACATTGTAAATGTTTTGTATGGCTTCATGACGATTGAATAACGGGGTATCATATAACTGATCTTCTGAAGATTTAACAAATCTATTACTTTTACTAAAAACATTAGCATCAAATAGAGTATCATTATTACCTTCTTTATTTTCAAGATTACTATTACTGGAAATCGGATTAATTAATCCTGATTTGGTTTGTTTTAATTGTCTTTCATAATTTAATAATCTTTCTTTTCTGTCAAGTTCTCTTTGTTTAGAATTATTATCGTTAAAATATCTTCTTTTATTATTAAACCTATTTTGTTTTGATTCTTGAGCTAATTCTTTAAGTTTTTCTTCATTTTCTTTCTTTTTTTGTTCTGCTATTTGTAATTTTAATTTATTTCTTGCCTTAATTTCAATTCTTGCTTTTTCATCTGCTTTATTTAAAGATTGAGTTAATTCTATAAATTTATCATTGATCTTTGAATCTTTATGTTTATTCTTATTATCAAAAGCAGCTAATCTTTTATCAATAGCAATAGCAAAACCATTAGGATTTTTCCAATTAGAAACAGCTGGGGGAATGAACCAAGATTTTCTTTCTTCTGCCGTGATTGGTTTTGATTCTTGATCAGTTTGTTTTAAAACCGCAGTATTATTTAATAAATCATCAGATAAACCAGGAGTCTTTTTATTGTTTTTAAATTTGGGTGGTAACATTGGATCAACTTCTTTTTCCACAATTTTTATAATTCTTTGATTTTGGTTATTATTAGAAATACTATTAGGAGTATATTTCACATAAACGTCGTCATTTTTAGTATTAGAAAGATGCCCGGTTGTGCTTTTTGTTAATAATTTAGATTCAATGATTTTTTGTAATGCTGATCTTGTTCGTTCAGTAGATTCTTCAATTTCTTGTTTTGTTGGTAATGATAAATCTAATTGTTTTTTATTCTTAATTCTTGTATTGAAAACATTTTTTTCATGTTCTTCAAACTCCTTTTTGGTTAAACTTTGCAATAATTGATTTCCATTATTCATTTTTAGTCTTCAAAAACTTTTAATCAAAGAATAAACTCATCGATTTTTGTTTATTTTGTACGAAATAATTTTTTGAGGGGTACAAAACCCCCTTTTTGGGTTTTAGTTTTTCAAATTTTATCAATTTTTGCTTTAAGACTTTGGCTTCTTTCTTGAATAATTTATAAAAAATGTTAAAATTAAAATGTTATCGGCTAATATTGAAAGGGTCAAACCGATTGTATTCAACATCTTCTCTCGATACCAAAGGAACCGTTAAAAAAGTTAATTATGATAATTCAACGTTAAAAATTCCTCAAAATTCAACAATTTTTTCAATGATTCAACCTACTAATCATTTTCATATTGGAAATTATTTGGGTACGGTTAAAGTTTGGAAAGATCTAACCAATAATCTTGGTATTCAATCTAGTAATTCAAATTTAATATTTGGAATAGCAGATCTTCATGCACTAACTAAACCAAAAGATCCAAAAGAATTCAAAAAAGCAAGATTAGAAGCAGTAGCCAGTATTATTGCTTCAGGAATAGATCCAAGTAAAGCAATTGTCTTTAATCAATCGGCAATTCCTGAACATACAGAACTAAATTGGATTCTTTGTTGTTTAACTGGAATGGGATATTTGAATAGAATGACTCAATGGAAATCCAAATCTCAGATTGAGGAATCATCAAATGTTAACGTATTTGATCCTAAAGTATTGAAAAAAACTTACGCTGGGATATTTATGTATCCAGTTTTACAAGCAGCAGATATTTTAATTTATAGATCAACTCATGTTCCAGTAGGAGATGATCAATCACAACATTTAGAACTTTGCAGAAATATTGCTGAAAAATTTAATAAAACTTATAAAGAGTATTATAATTTCCCAATTCCCCAAACAATATTAGCTCCAACTAAAAAAATTTTGTCATTGAGAGATCCATCAAAAAAAATGTCAAAATCTGATATTGATAAAAATTCTTGTATTTATATAACTGAAGAACCAGGTTCTATTACAAAAAAATTGAAAAAATCTGTTACTGATTCAATTATGGGGAATTTTGAATTTGATCCAATTAATAGACCAGGAGTTTCAAATTTAATCAATATTGTTAGTGGATTACAAAATAAATCAACTGAAGAAGTTGTTAAAGATATAAATTCCACAGCAAAAGATCATTCAGGTTTGAAGGATTACGTTACAGAGATTATGATTGAAAGTTTAGCAAAACCTAGATTAGAATTCGAAAAATTAATGAATGAATCAGAATATTTGAATCAAATAATTATCGTTGGTAATGAAAAGGCCAAAGAAATTGCAGCCAAAAACATGAAAGATATTAAAAACTCCATTGGACTTTAATTTGAATACTTGTATATAGAAGAATTTGTAATCAATATATATTATTTTTCCAAATTTTCATAAATGTCATTGAATGATCCAAATTCGATAGGTAGAAGAGTTAAACTCCAATTATTAACACGTGACCAATTTTAGGAGGACAATTTTTTAACTCGAAAAAAATTTCAATGAAAAGTTAAACTTGAAAAATAAATCGAAATCTGTTATATCAGAATGAATAGGTATTTGATAGGAAATAGCGTTTCTTTATTGAAGACTGCTACAAGAAATAGCTATGTTTCTAGAGTTGCTGCCTCTTCACAAACAAAATTACCAGCTTTTAACCAAATTCAATCATTTTCCACTAATATTAATTTATTCAGCAATGAAAAACCTCAATTGGTTAATGAAGTTAAGAATATTGAAAATGAAGTTAATTCTTCCATAAAAAATAAGCGCGAAGACTTTGAAAACAATAGAAAAGTTGAGTTGGAAAAATCTTTAAAGAATTTGGAAGAAATTGATAAAGCATTTGCCAAAATTATTAAAACTGATTCTGTTGATGATTGCGTGGAATTTTTAAAGTTGAATTATGAAAATTTCAAAAAATCTTTTAATCTTCCAGGTTTTTTAATTAGAATTAATTTTACAAAAGTTTTGGAAAAAAATACTGAAAATTTATTAAGAAAATCTTTCGATGCTTATCATGAAGTTTCAATTAATCCTGTTTATACATTTTTATACTCTTCTAATATGTTACGTAACAAAGAATATTCCATTATTTTAGAATATTTACTCATTAATAAAAGATTTGAAGATGTTGTTAAAATCTATGCTGAATATATGGCTTATGCTAGTGATAAACATTTTTTGACAAAAACGAGAATTACTACAAAACAACCAAGTATAACTGTTCCAGTCAATTTTATGGTTCAAAATTATGCCTTTGTTGGTTATGCAGCATATTGTGCTATCAATAATATTCCATATAATGAAAATCATACAAAACAATTATTTAATTTTTATGATGCTAAAATTAATAAAGGTAACACTGTGGGACTTTTAGAAAGGTTAGATGTTTATGATTCTTTGAATGAAATAGAAAAAAAATCATTTAATGAATATTTACAAAGTTTTTCACTTGGTAATATTGATTTAGAAAGTCCAAATATCTATATCAAATTAAGAGATCTTGTTGAACAAAATTCGGTTGGGGTTTTTAAAGATCAGATTAAAGATATAAGAGAAATTGCAAGAGTTCAAAAAAGAGAATTACCAGAAATGTTTTATGTCGAAATTATGAAAATTTCTAATAAATTAAATGATTCGGTTGAAACTTTTAAATTATGGAATGAAATGAATGAGAAAAATATTCCCAAATCAATTGAAAGTTATAATGCTTTGATTATTGCAGTTTCTAAAAAAGGACCTATCATGGAAAGATCAGGGCAAATTGAAAATGTTATGAACCAAATTGAACAAGATAAATCGGTCAAAGTTAATTCTAATACTTATACTTCTTTGATTACTGCATATGGAGAAATTCAAGATTATGAAAAGGTTAGAAAAATTTATGAAGAACTTGAAACCGATAAAAGAGTTCCCCTTAGTAATAATTTGAAGATTGAATATCTAAGAGTTATTGCCAAAGAAAATATCACTGAAAGTTTTAGATTATTTTTGCAATTAAATAAAAATCAACAAATTTTCCCAACAATGGTTTTAATGAATACTTATATCAATATTTTTGTTAAATCAAAAAGATTTGATGATGCTTCAAAAATCATTAGTTCCTTATCAAAATATGATTTAACTCCAGATATTGCCACTTATACCACAATTATTAATATGTTATTTACTAGATCTCGTATTCGTGGTGAAGTTGTGGGAACTGATGTTTTCAAAGATTTATTTAAGGAAATGGAATCAAATGGAATTACTCTTAATACAATTACATTTTCTGCAATTCTTAATGGTTTACTTAAAGATGGACAAAATTATACCGCTGGTAAAGCCTTATTTAATTATCTTAAAACCACTAAAGTTCATTTTACCAGTACAATTATGACAACGGTTATTCAAGGAGAATTTCTTGCTAATAATCCATCAGAAGCAGAAAAAACTTTTGATTTATATACAAAGACTCATAAATATGCTAGAAAAGTTATGATTTATAATGTTATGATTAAACAATTTGCTTACAATAAATCATTTGAAAAAGCTTTAGAATATCTTGAAAGAATTAAAACAGAAACTAATTCAAAACCAAATTTCTTTAGTTATTTTTTTATTTATAAAAAAGCATTTGAAGATGAAAATGTTGAAATTTTATCACAA
>JBAKFZ010000145.1:0-32990 GCA_037355385.1 Saccharomycopsis sp. FM-2023a
TAACTTAAAAAACCAAAGAAATATATTTATTATTATTATTATACATCAATTAATAAAATGGAAACTAATGAAATGAAGAATTAAACTGGCAAAAATATAATCACCAATTGCTCTTTCGCTACTAATCCCATCAAATGATTTTCTATTATTTTCCACCCATTGTAATCTCAAACTGATAGTCAAGACGAACTGTCCCACCGCGGAAATGAACCCAGACAAGAAGGCATTGAATGGGAAACTACCAACCAAAAGGACAAAACTAAATTGGATGATTCCTAGTAACACAAGAAAGAGGCAAAAAGTATCAATAAGTAATAACTTGGGGGAGTTTTCCAAAGTTTTAAAATAATTCGTGAAAGTGTTGGTGATGGAATTACTAAGATCCTTGAGGAAATGTGATTGGCTGGAATTATTGGCAACCAATGCTGCTTTTTTGGAAATTGTCTTTGATTTCATTATGGTGGGGAGCTTGTTTGGTTATTGTAAGGTGTCTTTTTAAAATTGGAAATTTTGAATTTTCAAAAAATTGTGTTGTCTTGGCTCATGGGTGGAAATATATTTACGAGTATTTAAGTAAATGATGAGAGTTGATAAAGTTGTTTGTGTTAGTAAAGTATATTGTTTATGATAATGATAAGTGCTGTTATTGATTTTGTTACTGATACAACAATGATAATTCTTATATGAAAGAATTAATGATAATTTGAGTATTAATTTTGAGGTTTTTCACTTAATTACAACAATATCAACTATCAATTATCAATAATTATAGAGTTGGTAACTTAGTATTGAATATAAGCCATAATTATAGATTGTAATGGAAAAGAGTAGTGTAATCATATATGAATTAATAATTGTTCAATATTTAATATTTACATGATACATGATACAGTCAACCTATTATTTCACATACTGAATACTGGAAATACAAAGATTGTCGGTTATTATAACAGTTTCTCACCATTAACAAATTCTGACTTTCAACTAATGATAAACCAAATTTGTCAATAAACTAACTCAATAATTTACAAAAATTAACAAATTAAGCGAAATTTGATAAGAAACTCGCAAATCCAGTCTAATTACAAGCGAAGCATCGCAAATTTTTATGACTGAAAATTTTACTTCTTTTACCAAATTTCTCTTCTCAATAGATTAAAACTTATCAATTATCAATCATGTTCGAAGACCTTGGAGCTCCTCCGTCCCCCGTTATCTTAAATGCCCAAGCAGTCAGTGGGATTCTAGGGTAAGTAATTAATTTTCAATCTTTAAAGACCCCATATTAACAAACAGCTCAATTTCCATTGCCTGTTGGGTTATTGTATTTGGACCCCAAATTTATGAAAATTTTTATAGAAAATCAGCAGAAGGTTTATCAATGTTATTTGTGATTCTTTGGTTAATTGGGGATATTTTCAATGTTATTGGTTCAATTTTACAAAACGTCTTACCAACAATGTTAATTCTTGCAATTTATTATACTTTGGCGGATATTGTCTTGGTTATTCAATGTTTACTTTATGGAACTTCAAAATCAGTTGATCCAATCCATTTATCCCCGGCAAATCCATTATCTGAAGATATTTTGGATGAAATTATTAATAGTTCAGAGAGTACAATTGATGAAAATGATGATGAGATTAACGAAACAAATCAACTATTACCAACCGATTCTGAAGCTCAAACACCTAAGAAGAAGAACCCAAAAACTGGTTTCAATAAATATAAATCAGAATTTTACAATTTTTTAATGATTGCATTAGTCTTAGTTTCTGGGATTGGTGGCTGGTATATTTCATACATTAGATCAAATCATCATGATTCAAAAACTCCCCCCGATCATGATCATGATAGCGATGAAGACTTAGAAATTGACTACTTGGGACAATTTTTCGGTTATTTGTGTGCTTTTTTTTATCTAGGCTCAAGAATTCCCCAAATTTTACTCAACTACAGAAGAAAATCTTGTGATGGAGTCTCCTTCATGTTTTTTTTCTTTGCCTGTATGGGGAATTTAACCTATGTTTTGAGTATTTTGTGTATTGGAATAACTTGGAAATATTTGATTATCAATTTTAGTTGGTTACTTGGTAGCCTGGGAACTCTTGCATTGGATATCATCATTTTTATCCAATTCTTTTTGTATAATGAAGAAGAATTAGATAATGATTATGAAAGTATAGAAGAAAATTGATTTATAACTTAATAGTTATTTAATTTACGATGGTTTTTCTTAATGTATTAAATAGTTTGTATTCATAAAGATGTGTAATAGTTATGCTAACAGCTACGAGTCAACGGCCACAACTTTTGGGGACTCTTCATCACCCAATAAACTTCCCAAAGTTTTTCTACCCAAAATACTAATGGCTCCCTTTTGAGTCTTATTCTTAGCATTGAAAAAAGTCCCCTTGGCTTCATCCCATTGCTTGAACGTAATATGTTCAACTCCATCCGGTAATTTATAACCTTTTTCATTCAACTTCTTAGAATTCAAACTACTGGGATCAATGATTGTGGTTGGTTTTGGTCCACAAAAGTAAATTATACAACATCTATTATAACTAATTTGATCATTTGGTGGGGCCACCACTCTATGGATGGTTGATTTGAAATAACCCCCAGTTAAATGTTGTAACGCATCCCCCACATTGACCACCATGGCATTTGGTTGAGGTTTAACGAATTTCCAAGTATTAGTCAAATAATCTTGAATTTGTAATGCCGTCACTGATTGGGGAGCAATAAAGGTTAACCCACTGGCATCTGAATGACCTCTCATCATGGTGTTTTTGGTGTTTTTGATATACTCTGCATTTGGGGGATGATACCAAAGAAATCGTCCATACCCACCACCAGAGTTAGTCAAATTACCTTCTTCAACATTGAAAAATTGATCGTAAAGAAACCCTTCTGGTATTTCAAGAATTAAATCCATCAAGTTTAATACCTTTCGCAAGATTTCATAGTGAATGAATTTAAAATAACTTTGAATCTCTAGTAAATGATACTTGATAAATTCTGGATAATTTGTTCTTTTGAAAAAAATCTCATCATGAAGAAAATGTCTATAATTAAACAACTCCACCAAATCTTTTTGTCCAGGGACATACTCCCAATATCCCTTTGGTTTGTACCCGGTACCTCTAATGATCCCTAACTGACGATCCTTTTCTTCCTCTAACAATTGTTTACCAGCCAAAAACTTTTGTTTGGTTTCCAAATCAATTTCAAAAATCGATTGGGCCAAAGACTGCATCTTTTGGAAAGTCTCAATGGGGATCCCATGGCCAATGATATTGAAGAACCCATGAACTGTCAAACCGGTTTCTAATTCCTTGGCTAAGGCTTTCCTCTGTGATAAGTGTTCTGGGCCATATTGGAATTTTGATAGATCGATTGCTGGTAATTCAAGAAAATTCAATGATTCTTTGGTAGTGGGGGCATCGTTGAATGGCCGAAGATTATGTAATTTATCAACATTAGAAATATTGATAGGATTTGTGTATTTTAAATCAAGATATTGAGACATTTTGACTTAACTCTTTTCGATAGTATATTGTTTAAAGATATTTGCTTATTTATATAATCTTAAGTTTCCGATAACTTCTCCACATTTAATGACAGTTGCTCACATGAATTGGCGAATTCCACAATTTTCAACAATATTTCGGAACTAATGGTAAGAATGCTATTGATCATTCAATCAAGATTTAATAAGACTAATTTTGGTAATATTATCGTCTAGTGTTAAGAAGATTTTTTACAAGGGTGTTATTGTAGATGCCAATGTTGAAAAAATATGAGTGACAGGTGCATCAAAAATGAAAATGAGTTTTTTAGTAAGGAACTACCACTAAGTCAAAATAATCAAATTTCAATGAGTAGAGTTGTGTTAGTTAATACTCAAGTATTCATAAATAACATTTTTTATTATTTAAAGGAATAAAAATATCGCCAGTTAGTATGACCATGAGCCATGATCTTGAAACAATTTCGGCGAGTGTTTGTGGCTGGTGACTATCGTGATCAGTATCGTGACCTAATGGGGCTGGTAAAATATTAAAGACACCAGCCACCACGTTGACAGCCTTTTTTGCAGACATTTCCCCAAAAATTTAATCAATTTAAACAAAAAAACAAAAAATAATGCACAATAGATTATATCGTTTAGTCAACACCGCAAAATACCGTAATTTATTTGTTCATTATTTGTTCTTCTTTTCAAATTCCTTCTTCGTTTTAATAATCATCAAAACAATTTCCATAATTATCGAGAAAAGTCATTTTTCCTTCAATTATCACTCTTGTTTGACACCATCCACTCAATTTGCCTTTATCAATAAATTTATCATAAATTTATCAAATTACAATTTCCCCGAGAACAACACAAACAGTCCAACTTCATATTTTTATACTCTTACTTCTTAATATTTGCTCTTTAATTCATATCACACACTTACCCACTAATGATCATGGACTCCTCCAACTGGATCAACTTCAATTCCCCCGAGAATTACAATACTTTGGGTGATAATTTATTAGATAATTCTGAATCTCAACCACAACAACAACAACAACAACAACCAATTCAAGCCCCTGATCCTAATAACTTCTCTCAATTCAAAGACCCTAATCAAGTCCATTCTACTCAAAGTCCGGAAAATCAACTGTTACATAACATTTTGGATATTCAAAAATGGGATGATTTCAATTACAATAATGATGAAAATGAGTTTACTACTAATAATAATTCTACTACTTCATCAAGGAATAATCCTCAAATACCTCCAATTACTCCACAATCTTTAGGCTATAATCATCAAACTTCACAATTTCTACAGCATTCTATTCCTGCAAACCAAGATGATAAACACACATACTCAACTCCATATGAAGATACTACTAGTTTCATTGAAACTGCTAATACTATTAATAACAAATTTTTCACTCCATTAATTAGTCCTGCAATGACCCCTTTAGAATCGCTATTAGATGATCATTTGAATAAGAATAAAATCAATCAAGAATTCTTTACTCCCTTGACTTCCCCTGCAATTAATCCTATAAACCCATTGAACCATCCCAGAAATAACTCATCCTCACCTCCAAATGATGAAAAGAAAAATTACTCAAAAAGAAGTACGAGATCATCTGGCAGAATCTTGAAAAACAGTAGACCAACTAGCAGAAATGGGTCACCGGTCATCAAGGCGAAAAAGTCACCATTAATCAGACCAGGGGTTAGGAATGGTGTTAATGATAAAAATAGAAGAAGAAACAGTGTGGCGAGTATTCATACTCATGTTATGGATAATCATGAGAATATTAATCTTAACTTCCAAACAATTGAAGATTTTAGTTTACCTGATACTATTGAAAGTAATAATGAGAATAATGAAAATTATATCAATCAGCAAATTTATTCATCAGTGAATAATTCAACTTCTTCAATTAATAGTCTTTTCAATAAAAACGATGATAGCAAGCCAGTTACCCCAGCAACATTAATGAATTTGAAAAACAACAATTTTGATACCCCAAACCTACCAGAGAAAAAACTCAAACAAGGTTCAAAAATCAAAGAAATCACCTTTCAAACTTCAATTATCCCTACCAATAATAAAAGCTTGCAAAAAAAAACATCAAGCTCTTCCATTAATTCCAACAGTAAAGTTACGCTACAAAATACCACTACTTTCTCATCGTTTAAAACTTATAAGCAAAAATCTGTTGCTAGTGGATCGCAAAAAAACATCATGGATAATGTCATTGGTCATCAACTGCAGTTTAAACTAAACACAAACAATGATGGGGAGTTTGGTAACACTGTTGAAAAAAAATCAAGTCACAGAGAAGCGGAAAAGGGTAGAAGAGATCGAATGAATATTGCTATCCATGAATTAGCCTTGCTAATTCCCGAAGAATTGACCAGTAGTGTTAGTGTTCCATCAAAGGCTACAACGGTGGAGTTGGCGAGTAAGTATATAAGATCATTAATTGAAGAAGTTGAAACTTTGAAAAAAAATAAATGATTTAGTTTATGCTCAAGAAATGAATAAAGTAAGCAATTAAAGAAAAAATAATAAATGAGTAAAATCTCCCTTTATTTGTAGTAGTACTAATTAACAAATAACCAATAATGAAATTAACAGATGGAGTTAAAAATTTGTTAAAGAAATAATCCTTTTTGATTGGTTTTAAATATAATTTATCATTTTGAATCAAACTACCCTTACTGTTCAACAAATTAATTGGATAAGTCTCTGGGATTTCCATTACTAAATAAACTGGTTTATGATCTGACAACCCGATATTTTCAATGGAATCATATTTTTCAACCTTAGTTGCTTGCTCATAATCTTGGAACAAAATTCTATCACACCAAGATGGGATTCTTTTGAAATTGTACTCCAATGAATTCTCAAAAAACTTGTACGTTGGCTTGAAGTTTATGGACTCCTCTTTAAATCCCCAAAACGTTTGGTTTTTCAACTTGCTAATGATCAACTCATCGTTTTTCTTGAAATCAAAATTGTTATTGATGATTGGATTGCTTTTTGATCTGTAGTTGAAATCCCCCATAACCAAACAGTGGCAATCTGGTTTGATCAATCCAAACCCATCGTTGAAATCAAGCGATCTGGTAATATTTTTCAAATCCTCATTACGTCTCAAAAAATGTTTTTCCCCCTCATTTGCATTCAAATGACAAGAAACCAAAGTTATGGATTTTTCATCATACTTGAACCTGATCCCACAAGCTCCTTTCAAGCTGGACTTGAACCATCCACAACTACTATGGGAATTTTTCACATCAGAGATTTTTTCAAAATTAGGACTGATCAAAATAATCCCAATTCCTCCAATACTGTTCATTCCAGATAGTTGGAAGTTGACATTAAATCCGTATTTTGATTTCAAGACTTCTAACAAGATCTTGGAAAATTGGGTCAAGTATTGATCAACCGTGGATTTAAAACAGGAATCAAGGACCAAACAAATCTCCTGGATTCCAAAAACGTATAAGTTTTTCAAATCCTTTGGTAGTTTGTAGAATAAATTATCAATGAACTCTTTGTATTCAATAGTGTCTTCATCTTGAGAAAGAAGTTTGGGGAGGTTCTTACCCGCATTGTATGTCATACAAAATAAGGGAATTGTCATGGTGATATTGATATAATCAATTGAGTGTGGGGATATTTGGTGTATTTCCGATGAGTTCAAAAAATGTTTGGCTTTGAAAAATTGTTTTTGCTACTATTTCAATTACGATCACAATTACAATTACAATTACAAATTATATTAAAACCAATAAGTTATGTCAATTCCATCATCAACAATTTCCCACCTACAGAAACCACCAACTCCTTAAGTTTCTCACTCCCACATAACACTTCATTACTCGGTAACTCCACTCTTAGTTGATTTCTCAATAATGTCGTCTTACCACGGTTCAATTCTTTCAAATCGTACCATACCACCTCGTTCTTGCTAAGAATTATCAAGTAATCGTTGGACAAGATATGGAAAAAATTGCTGAATTCTTGCAAAGTTATGGTGCTTTCATGAAGCATATCTTGTAGATTATATTGTTTAACGATTCCTAATGATTCAAAGACTAATAAGGAGTCATTATTGATAATAAAGTCGAATAGTTTATTCAAAGAAGAAATCCTATTAATCAATTGATAATTCTTGTAAATTTCTAATTGGTAATCTCCCATAATTACCATACAATCATTGAAAAACCTCAATTTTTTGGGGATAAAATACAATCTCATCAATTTATCATTATTGAAAACCACTTGTTTGGAATCTGTTCCCATGGCAAGGATTCCATTTTCAATATCAAAAGTATTGATAAATGCATTAATTTCGAATTTTTCAATTTTTATATTATCAAAATCATCATTAAAATCTTTAATGATCCCAACTTTCCCACTGATTGATCCTAATAATATTGTATAATCTTTAACTTGTAAAAAATCAACCGATTCCGAAAAGACATCTATGGAGAATTGTTTGTAAATATGCTTTTCTTGAAATTTTGTGGGTAAGGTGTATCCCTGGAATCTTTGGGGAGTATTGATGAGTAGTTTCCCATTACTGGTTCCTAGAAGAAGAGTGTCTTGATACCAATGACTACTTTTGATTATTTCATTATTAGGATAACTAATTGTTAGTTTTGGAATTAAGATTGATATAAGCAGTTAACTCACATGATAGTTTGGTAAGATGGGTTTAAGTAAACATCTGGGATCAACCATTTAAATTGTTCGGATTCTACCATGTTTATTGTTAATCATATAAGTTGTAACTTCTAAGATAAATTAAGAATTGTAAACAAAAATATTTTTCATTGGACGTGAAGGACCCATGGGGTTGGGGTTTTACTTTCGATTATAATGTTATACTATTTTAAAGATAATATAATAAATATACTATCTAATAATTGAGGAAATAAAACAATACTCAAATCTTCTTGAGGTTTTAAACACTATTATTATCAAAATAGTTTTTCCAATACTCAGTATAACTATCAGTCAGTTGCATAATCTTTAACGTAGATCGACAAAGGGAGTTTTCCAGTAAATAATATTTCTTGCAACAACTAGTGAACTAGTTGAAATGATTCATATCCTTTGTCTTTCTCATAATTCATACAATACATATTACGGAGCAATGATTCTACTAGCAATACTAATAGACTCATTAATTCTTAATAAGATTTTTCTGTCAACATCTGTGGATAAACAAAAGGATAACTGATACCTTTCAGATGATAAGCACAAAAAAGAATAAAGCTACTTTAATACCTTTGATATTAGGTAATTTTTAATAAGAAACAACTGTGTTTCCATGAGTTCGGAAATACTGATTATAATTATAAAAAAATGTAGAGTTTTCAAATTAGTGGGCGACTAATACTAATGGATTTTGCTGAAAAAAATACTTTCTGAAAACTTCCTAGACCCTCAACAAACAACTTTCAGTGATTTTACATTATAATTTAATCTCAAATATACACAAATAAGCAATATATATAATCATATAAGTTTGAGCAATTGGCAAGAAACTTTTTTCATCTTTTTCTTTAAATTTTATTATCATTCATCAGAATTGATTAATGTTGATAATATTTACATTGATAATACTATAATTATAGCGCTTGATACTTTCCTAATGTAGTTTGGTATGTGAGCATGAGTCTTTTACTAAGTCAAACTATTATTAGGTTCTCAATAAAGATTGACTTTAATTAACAATTTAGCGCTAACAAAAACAGTATCCGAAGTTCTAAAACATTCTTGTTATTAGTCATTATTGACATTTAAGAAAAATATCAAGTATTAATAGCAAGTACTTAACGATCTGTTTGTGTGATTTTTGTTTATGATATAGCCATAAAGAGAGCTAACTATGAGATTCAAAAATTTATTATCTGATCTACCTTTACAAGGCTTTTCAGTAACAAATGGCAAATATAATGATATTCAAGTTTTCTCAAAAGATATTTCCGCAGTAATATATAGTTTTAAATTCAGCGGCTAAAAAGATAATGATGATAAAAATTATGCAGACATTCTTCCTGACTCTTTAAAAACAAACAAAGAAAACAAGCCTAAATACATCTTTAAAGTATTAATGCTATAGCACCACTACATCTGTAAATTCCCTACTCGCAAACTCTAGTCAAATAAATTTATTTCCTTTATCTATAAGTGTACAGCTCTAATTTAATGGCAAGAAAATTTTTTCATTCTTTCTAAGTTTTTATTATCATTTATCAAGATAGACTCATGTTGACAAAACTTACATTGATACATTGTTATGAAAGAATCAATAAATAGAGCACTTGATTAGGTTTATTTGATATTGTTTGGACTACGAAATCTAAATTCTTCATTAACTCAGTTTACTTGCATTAGGTTTCCAGTAAAGATTTATCTGAACTACCAATCAAGCGCCAGTTAAATTAAAAGATATATTAAGTATAAAGACTGCTAGCGATATGGAGCTTTTGAAACTGTGGTAAATAATAACAAATCAATTCCCTTATACTTTTCCTTCTTAAATTTATGTGTATTTATATATCACATTTACTACGTCTAATCAACAATCTGACTTTATCGATAAAGTTCCCCACAACGAGTTGTAATTATCACAACAGCATCAACTCTTTTGTACAATTAAATTAATAAGTTAATTTACTTTAACCTCAAGTCAATCAACAAAAATCAATATGTTAACATCTGACGTCTTGTTTTATAAAAACTTGAGCTGTTATTACATTTGATTTAAGAATTATTAAGTTTGATATATTATGATCGTAAATTAGAAGGGTTTGAACAGAATAGAGTATATCCAATCAAGCGCTATAATTAATGATTAGGTGATAGATATTATTAACATGAATCAATTTTGATAAATGACAATAGTAATCAAAAATAATGATAATAGTTTCTTGCCAATTAATCAGACATATATAATATAGATATTAATAAAATAAAGTGGGTTGATTATTCAACTACTTAAAATAAAATACTATTGATTGTAATTTGTAGAATTGATTCAACTTTCAAAAGTCAAGGAAATTCTTTAGAAAGCTTTTTCATAAAATTCTTTTTAGTCACTCATTAATTTGTAAACTTTATATAATCATGTGAATTCATTCAAATCTTACAATTTGTATCACTTCAGTGATTTAACTTTCCTATCATAATTACCAATTTGTTAAAAGGTATCTCAAATGATCATTAATACTATATAAAACTCTATTTTAACACATGGAGCACTCATTGGTTGAAGCATATTCTATGATTTCAGATGTTCTATAGTAACGCTTAAAGATTATGATACCTTATTTGAAAAAATTTCATTCTTCTAGGAGTTATGATAAGAGGTAGAATAATAAAAATAGTTTGCAATCTTCATACATTTGGTATTAACTTGTTTGAAATAGAAATTGTTTGAATTCTCATCAACTGGTAAATCAATTTGAATGAGTTTTAATTCAAAGTATTCAATATGGATGATTATTATTACAAACCAGTAATTGTTATCATTTATAATCACGCTGCTCAACCTACATCCAACAAAGTTTATTTTTATGTAATGATCGTTTTTCCATGAGTCCATGCTGGATTACAAGGTATATTATATAATGGTGTTCCAAATTTATTGAATGGTGATGGAATGCTTGCAAGTTCAATTTTGTCAGTACTGAATACCTTAGAAATTGAACAACAATATCTCAAGTAACAATCAATGATGATGAACGACTTGAAACTTATTTCTCCAATCCAAAACAATAAAAATCACTATTGACGATATCGTTCTAATCAATTACAAATTACCATACAAAACAAATGAAATTTATTAATAAATAAATGAAAAAATATAACAAGGCAATGAAACAATAGAAATAAAATAGTAAATTAAATGAATTGATCAATCAATCATTTTTTTCAATTTCGGAATTTTTTATATCAGTACCAGGAATATTCCCAAGAATTCCCACATTTTTTGTACCATTTTTATTAATTAATCTAGTATAACCATAATGAGCTTTCCCCTTAAGAAATTTAACGAACGTAAATCTATTTCTTGATCCACTAACTTTTTTTGTCAAAGATATTAATCCAACAATTAAAACAATTAAAATCAAATAACCTTTTAAACCATGAGCGTGAATTTTATCCATTGGACGTAATAATGAACCAAAAGGACTATTAATTAAATTACCAGAAGGAATTTTAAAATAATTAGATTTATCATGGAAACTCATTAAAGTAGTTCTAATAGCCCAAGGTTCACAACGTAATGGACTACCATGACTAGTTTTATCATAATAAAACTTCCCTGTTCTTTCCACAATAATGGCATCTCCTTTTTGATAATAATCAGATCCTTTGATATTCCAACCTTTTTGATTGATTAAATTTCGGTGATTATTAAGATCAAGATAAGTGAAAACTACCTGACCAGCATTATTATAATCAATTTCATTTGCCATTGCATGAGTAATATCCACAGAATCAGCTCCTTTTGCTCTTAATTTGGAAACTTTATCAGCTTTCAATTGTCTTTTACGAGCCAATTGTTTATAAACATATTCACTCCAATAGTAATGATAATCATGAGCCGCTAACATTAAATTATTTAGAGCTCCACTATTAAAACCTGGATCAGTACTATCAAAAAAGACAATTACCACTTTGTCAATATCATTGTTTTTTAAATTGAAGATTTTTTTATAATTATTTGGAGTTAACTCACTGATAAATGGTAAAGAATTTCTTCTAATAAATGCTTCTACTAATTTTGGATTTCTAATATCTTTTGGATCAAAATTTTGAAAAATCATTGGAATCAAACAATTATCTTTGAATCCAAGAATTGTTGGTAATGAAGTAACCGTACTAGAAATAAACAGTTCTTTATTGAATTCTTTAACTGGTTCACTTTCATTATAATGAATATATCTCAACATGTTTTTAGTTTGACGTTCAATTAATTTTAAAAATCCAGTATCATTAGATTTATAGAGATAAATATCTGGTAATTTCATGACAGGATCTAAAAGATAAGGTAAAACTTCAAAATCTTCTGGAGTTGTTGGATTAGTCTTCAAATTTTCTTCGTGAATATTATTACCATAATAATAAATAAATGAAACTCTATTATCATTATCTCCTGGTAATTCTCTATTTTCCTCATTAGTTAATCTATTAACTAATTTCATTTTTTGAGATAATTCATAAGGATTGATATCATTGACTTCATAGTTTTGTAAAAATCTTTTTGTCCAAACTGCTACTTCATTAGCATTAACTGTTCCACTATATTTAATGAAATTCCCTGTTGATCTTGGAAGAATAACCGCCATCTTAGGATTTCTATTTCTACCTCTACCATTTTGTAAAAGATCTTTATAACCTAATTCCAGACAAATTCTTCCACTACTTTCACAATTAACATGGGCTGTTTCAATATCATCAACTAACTGATTAGAAATAATATTCCAAATGGTTCTGAATTCTTTACAAACTTCACAACGATCCCAAACATTAACATCTGCATCAATATCGGGGAAAACTTCATCACTTGATGGCCAAAAGGAAACTAATATTGGTTTACCAGATTGTTTTCTTCCAGCTAACAATTCCACTAAGTCTCCTTCATTGATTAATTTACTTTGACTTGGTAAATTCAATTTATCAAGTTCTCCGAACTGATAAGCAGAATCTTTGATAAAAGTTTTGATATTATCTTCAGTTTTTTGTAAATTTGACGGATAACTAGTTAAAACTCTACCTCCAGCTCTACCAACGTTTGGACCATAAACTCTTAAATTTGGATAAAATCTGACCGATTCTCTATCACATAAATCTCCTTCTTCTACACAATTAACTTGTAACATATCAATTCCAATTTTTTGATATTCTTCTTTATTTTCCAAATAAATCTTTTTCCACGTGGGCATTAGATGTTTACAATGAACGCAATAAGGAGAATAAAATTCCACTAAATGAAGTCCCGAGGACAAAATTTGATCAAAATTTCCTTGATTCAATAAAGCTGGTAATTCCACATCATCAAAATCTTCTGGCCCAGGTGGGGCTGGATCTCTTTTGATTAAAGATCGATCACCAACTGCTGAGCAGCCTCCTTGCCAAGCGAGCAACAGCAAGAGAAACCAGCTAAGAAATAACATGGATAATATTGAGATTAATTTGGTTGTTTTTATTATTATTGATTTGTTCTTTTATTTTCGAAGGATCTCAGATTTTTTCTTATTTCGCGGAGGATGGTCACGTGACAGCATATACACTGTTGCTTTTTTCTCTTTTTTCTTTTCTTTTGACAAAAATCTATTAATTCAATTGTTTGAAAACTTCAATTACTTGAATTATTCCGAAATATGTATTAAAAAAAGTTGAACTCTACCAAATAGCAAAGATGTATATATCAAAAAAACAAAAACTAACAATAGAGTAAGAATTAAAAGTCAAATAAATAATAAAATAAAAAAGAAAAATTAAACTTAGCCAAAAATAAAATAATAATAATATAAATGAAAATTAAAGAAAGATTATTGAGTATGAGTTTTAATATGCTGTCCCAAATTATCACTTCTACTAAACTTCTTACCACAAATATCACAACCAAAAGGTTTTTCCCCTGTATGTAAAGATCTAAAATGTCGTTTTAAATGTTCTTGACGTTTGAATTTTCTTGGACATTCCGTACAACTGAAAATTTTGGTAGGATCATATTGAAGACTTGGTTTTCTACCTCGACGATTGGGCTGTTTAACGAATTGTTGTTGGTGCTTTTGTTGATCAGGAGTCATCACCGTCATGTCTATTGCCAGGTTTGAGGAAGGTAAAGTGGTAGTAGTATTGGTTGATGATGATTTTTCAGGTTGTGGCTGAATATAAATATTACCATTATTGTTTATCAACATATTATTTTTCAGCTTAATGATCTCATTAGAATTTGGATTGATACTAGTTGCACTCCCTGAACCAATTGAATAAATACTAGCGGAATTAGAAAAAACTGAACCGGCCCCATTAATGGATGTCACCACACTCAAATTATCAAAACTTGAAGTAATTGAACCGGCTCTATTTCTTGCAGCATGAACTAAATCTGAATATGTTTGTTGAAGTGCTTGTTGATCAGGAAAAGAAGTTATGACATTGTTTGATGGAATCACAGTTTCTGAACTAGGAGATGATTTTGATTTAATATTATCACAATCATTTTTCATTTTAAGAATCGGAGATTTTAGTTTTGCCGCCATTATTGACGACATGGAACTTTTTTGTGATAATTTTCCTTCATCGGTTTTATCCTTCTTCCTAGTTAGTTTATTTTTCAAAGTAGAGTTTTTTCTTTGATGAGATTTAACCGAATTATCTAAAATTAAATCATCATTTAAATCTTTATTTGACTTTTTTTTGATGATGTTATATGTTGAATTACCAGTAACATTTTGAAATAATTCTTTATAATTTGGTGCATCACTTTCTTCACTACTAATACATTCATTTTCTGATTCTTCAAATTTAATATCATTAGCTTCTTCAAACTGACTTAAATCAAGTTTTTCATCTTCAGGAGTTGATAATGGTAAAATTCTCTCAAGTTCGTTTTCTAATTTGAAATCAAATGATTTGTTACTATTGATATTATCAGTAATGTTTTCCACAGTCATTTTATTTTCCATAATTGGAGAACCTAATTTTAAAGGATCAATACTTTTTTCTAATTCCTCCGGACTAGTTGAAGATCCACCTTCAAATGGATTTTCTCCTTGCCAATTTTCATCATTATCATCGCTATTATTCAATTCTTCAAAATTATCAGTGCTTAAAAATGGTTCTTCTTTAATTATTTCTGCAAATGACGCAACACTCTCATTATTGAAGAAATAATTACTATTATTAGGCTTAAAACTTTCCGTATCACTATTATCATCCCCAGTACTTAATAAGGATAAAACGAATGAATCATCAATTTTTTCATCATTTGTAAGATTTGAATATTGTTTATTACCATTCGCTCGGAAATTACTATTAATTGGTGAGAAACTTGAACCATAAATTGATCTATTAGCAACATTTTGTAAAGTCAATGGTAATTTTTTGTTATTGTTATCAATAGGGGTATTATTAGCCGAATGATAATTTGAATGAAGAGAAGTAGTGGAAATATTAGATAATCGTCTATCAAGATCATGATTTGATAAATTACTTATATTAGTAAAAGATTGAGATGACACACTATGAGACTTTTTATGATGATGATAAGATGTTCCAATTTTTTGAATACTATTTCTTGAAACACTTTTTTGATTTTTATGTGATTTTTTTTTTATATCAGAATCAGTCGAAAAATCAAGTACTGAAGTTTGAAAAACTGGAGTCTTTAAATTATCATTAGTTTTAAAATCTCTTGTAGTGGCTGGAATATCTAAATTCAAATACGCTGGCTTGTTGTTGATTGGTGACATTAAAGTAGTTTTTCCCATTAAGGTTGATAATGAAGCATCACGATTATGATTATTTCTTGGCCTATCAATTAAAATTTGTAGTTTTTGTTTTTGTCTTTCGGGAATTCCAACATTTGGAAAAGAAAAATTTTGATTGATTTCCATTGTTGAACCAGCAACAGGATCATTTTGAAAGTCAAGTCTTTGAGGTCTTTCATCAATAATAAATTCTTCATCATCATCAATTCTTCTGTTGGGAGATACTGAAGTCATTATACTCATATTATCATCAACTCCCATATTCAAAGGTCTTTTACTATTTCCATGGGTGGTGAAATTTAATGGAGAACTATTGACCAGGTGTATTGATGTCAAATCTGCTGGAGCAATTGTATTATTATTATTATTGTTAAAGCTCAAATTGTTGATATAGTCATTTTCATTCATGTTATTACCCATAGACTCCGCACTGGATGATGAGGATTGTTGTTGCTGAAGCATATAAAAATTTGAAACATTTGGTTTATTAACGTTATTTTGACTGGGTTTATTATTAGCACTTGCTGGAGGAGAAGGAGACATTCTCATTCTTGATTCCGGGGTAAATACTTCATTAGAATGTTGATAAACATTAGGAGACATCAGACGATCGTTGACAAGCGTTTGATTGTTAGCATTTAGTAGATTGATATTGGAGTAAATTTGGTTTAGAAGGTTATCAGAACCTTGTAAATCGTTATTATTCATAGGGAAAAACAGAGATTTTGGGTTTTTTTCCTTTTCACTGCTACCCGTGAAGCTAGGATTAAAGAAGATGTTATCGAATAATTGGTGAGAACTAGGGGGAGAAAATAAATGAGAATTGCAGTTTTCGCTAGTCATTTTAATGAAAGAAAAAAAGCTTTGAATAATTGTGTGAATAAATAAATTAATCTGCTAGTCAGGTTATCGGCGCATGGGATGTAAACACTAAAAATACACACAATTCAATTGTATGAAACACCCTAGAATATTAAAACTGGTTATTAAGAAAAGGCCAGAGGAGAAGAAAGAAATGGGAGGAATTACAGTTGTAAATTAACAGTTCTAATTAAAGAACCGTTCAAAAAAGAGCGCTCATCCAAACACCATCATATAATTCCTAATTCCTGGTCCACGGATCTACCATCCACACGGCACAGAGATAAAACACAGATTGGAGCACTAGTTTTCCCTGCCACAATATGCAAAAATTATTTTCTATACAGACATGATAGCAGCGCTTTTTATTGACGGCTATTCAGCGGTTCTGAAAATAAGAGATAAGAATAATGCAATAAATTAGCAAACTTAATTAGCAAATGTAATTAGCAATAAATCAGAAAAACCTCAAACCAAATCCATCCTTGGAGGTTCATTCATGGCTTCGTACTCTGGTACCTCCAATTGTTGTCTTAACTCAGTGCTTTGAAGTCCATTTTCTCTACTAAGATAGTAAATAACACATTCCACGTTATTAGTATGTTTTTCAGCCTCATAATAAGCATTTAATAATCGTTGTTGTAAGTCTTTGATTCTTTCTGGATCGTTTTTCTTCAATCCTTCAAGTCTATTCACTTGCTCATTTTTTTCCTTTTGAAGATTGGTGATTTGTTTTTGCAAATCAATTCTTTTTAAATTCTTATTAATGATCTTTTGACGATTTTTCTTTTCATCATTGATTTGGGCGGTTAATTTTTTCTTTTGAATTTTGGAATCTTCAATCGATCTAGTAATGAATCGGTATTTGCTGATAAGACTTTTAGTAAGATCATATTCAAAACTCCAGTATAAATTCATGGAACCACATTTTTCCACTTTAACAAGGTCATCATCGATCAACATTTGAAGAATATCCTTGATTAACATACTACTGATCCCGGTCTTTTTGGAGCCAGTGGACTCGATATCCTTGATGTTATAAAAACTGAACTCTTCTTTGAAAAAGTTGAGAAGTCTGCCTTTTTTTTCTTCAGTAGTGACAATTTTTCTGGCCTTGTTGCTTGTTAGATTGTTAGAGCTGAAGTAGTTGTTATGGTTCTTTCACATACCATGATTAATGAGTCAACTCCTTATATTATCACTTCTTCTATGACTTCTTTCTTATTAATTTTTCCAAGTTCTAAGAAATTGTTGATAATTCTTCCAACCAGAAAGAGTCAAAGTAACCAAACAAGGAAAAATTCAAAAATGCAGGTTTAACTGGCCCATGGGCCTGGCTCACAACCAAGATTAATTTGACCTTTAACAAAAACTGACAAATTTCAACACTTTTTACAATCAACAACTCCATAACAATCACACACTCCATCAACATATCCCCATAACCATGTCCAAACGTCAACAGATGCGGACTCGTGACGAGCTCAAGCAGCTCATCAATCTCCCAGATAACCGCAATCAATGTGGTGAATGCAAAGCCGATTTTCCCAGTACGTATCATGAGATCAACAATTTTTTTACTTTCAATTACTAACCATTCCAGCTTGGGCCTCTTACAACATTGGGATTTTTCTTTGTGGAAGATGCGTCTCTTACCATCGGAAATTGGGCTCGGATGTCTCAAAAGTGAAATCACTTACGATGGATACTTGGTCAGAAGAACAAATTGATCGGATTCGGAGAATGGGGAACAAAAAAGCCAATCAAAAATGGAATTCCAAAAGAGTCCCTTTCCCATTTGATGATGATGATTCTTCTACGATTACTAAATGGTTCAAAGATAAATACGTTGCTAAAAAATTTACCAATGAAAGTATTGAAGAAGATGGTAAATTTGAAGAAAAACCAAGAAACCACTCCCGATCAAAACCAAGAAGAAATCATAATGCTTTTTATGAGGAAGATGAAGATGATTATGATGATTATAAAAGTCCGAGAAAAAGTGAACATAAAGTTGATGATTATGAAGAAGAAGATGACGATATATATGGTAATAATGCTAAACATGATGCTAAAGAATATTATAAAAGTAACGGTTCATCATCAGATAGAAGATCCGGTAAACCTGGACGTTTTAGTAGTATGTCATCCAAATTCAAACCCCTGTTCATGAATAGAAAATCAAAGAAAGAGTTTGATGCGGACTCTGCACCAACTCTTACCGGGAGAAGAATTACAAAATTTGAAGAAGAAGTTTATCATAAAGAAGCCGTCAGATTTTCCAAAAAAACTGGCATCAAAGATCTTGATAGTATTATTGAAGCTCTTGCACTTGCTGACGGGGATAATTATGTGGCATTTGAAATTATCAAAAAATCCAGAAAGAAATCTGGGAGATCTAGTAAACCTAGTAAATCATCATCTGAAAAAAGACCAGCCTTGCCTAAACGATCAACTGTGGACAAACCGGTGGTTAGTAATGCAGACAATTGGGTTGATGATGGAAACCTTTTAGATGATCCGGAAATCACTGATGCCACCGATGTTTCCAAACCAGTTGATGATATTTTTGATGGAGAAAACATTTTCAACGCTCCTCAGGCTCAGCAACCACAAGCTCAACAATCGCAAACGGTGGTTGATCCAAATACTGGGATCATTTATGCTACCCAAGCTCCAATTCAAATGGCTGCTCCTGCAATTCAAATTGCCCAAATGACTGGTAATCCATTCCAACAACAACAACAACAACAACAACCAATGATCACTGGTAATCCTTTTGCCATGCAAATGCAACCTACAGGAAATCCATTTATGTTGAATCAACAATTTACGGCCCAACCTATGGGAAATCCATTTGGAAATTCTTTACCCAGTACTTCAGGATCGCAAACTTCGTCGGATCAAATTTCTAGCAAACTTTCTCTTAATCAGCTTGCTCAGTTGAAACAACAGCAACAAGCTGAACAACAACAGCAACAAATGTTACAGTTGCAACAACAACAGATCCAACAACAACAGTTACAGCAACAACAACAGGCTCAACAACAACAGTTACAACAGCAACAAATTCAGCAACAACAGGCTCAACAACAACAAATGTTTTTGCAACAACAGTTTCAACAACAACAACAACAACAACAACAAAATATGTTTTCACAAAACCAAAATAATTTCTATTAGATTTTGAAAAGCTTGATAAAATTTTTTGTTCGTTTTTATTCACTTATTTAACAGTTTCTTCAATTTGTTTTAATTAATGTTTCTTCTTTTAAATTGTTAGTATGAACATTGTAGGCTTCCGAAATCGGCTAAAGACCCATGGATTGGGCGCGCCGTTATTTTGATAAAACAATTTCTGCTTTTTGAATTTCCAAAACTTGAAGATTTTACATAATGTTTTAAATATGAAATTGATTGCTTTAAAACACTCAACCAAGCAATTATAATCAATTTCTAACAAATATTGACTTTTAATGGTTCGTGAACGGCTCGTGAACCATCAAAAGTCAATGTTTGGTCTTAAATAGAACTGTGCTGGATCGAGCAAGTCATTGCGGAACCTCTCCACAAAATATAAAATCCAATACAATTCCCCAAATTTCTCCCAACAATTGCCAAAACTCAACGATAACGATGAAGGAATCAGTCGTGACCACTGACAAGGACATTGGACCCATTAGAAACCATATTGAACTCAAAGAAGTAGAAACGTTTTTCCAACTATCACAGACACAAATCCAAACGGAACCAAAGGTTTATTTAGGCCCACAGGATCAATGGCCCATTGGTCAAACCCCTCTTGAGATTAAACAATTCAAATATGGTCAAAGTAATCCTACATATTTGATCACAGACAGCACAGGAAAACGATTTATTCTTCGAAGAAAACCCACGATCACTGCTAATTTATTAAGTAAAAAAGCTCATTACATTGAAAGAGAGTTTTGGATCAATTACGATATTTCCAAATTGAACTTAACCAAAGGGTTCAAAGTACCCATTGCCGAACCTTTATGTTTATGCGAAAATGAGAATTACATTGGAGCCATGTTCTATGTTTCTGAATTTGTTCAGGGACTGATTTTCCATCATCCAGGAATGCCTACTTTGAATGATGAACAAAGATTGAAATGCTGGAAAAGTGCCATTGATGCGGCCATTCAGATCCATCAACTACCAGTAGAAGAGTTAACTCATTCTTTCAAAATTGACAAAAAGAAGAAGAATGGCAAAAGTTATTTTGAAAGACAAGTGGAATCATTAGGAGGGGTGGAAAAAGCACAATCTTCTCAGCCCAAGACTCCTAGAATTTATAAATTTGATGAATTGTCTGAATCACTATGTGAAAGACACCCCCCAGATCCTCAAAAACCTTTGTTGATTCATGGAGATTTCAAAATTGATAATTTTATCTTTAATATTGAAACTTTTTCAGTGGTAGCGGTTTTAGATTGGGAATTATCGACTTTGGGGAACCCGATATTTGATCTTGCTAATCTTTTACAGAATTATTATTTCCCCAATGAGTTTAACAAGTTGTTTTTAGGCGTGGAAATGGTTAAAGGCCCTCAACATATTCCCCAAATGCTTGAATATTATTCAAAAGAAGCCATAAACGCGACTAAAGATTCAGGAAACTTGTCTAGATGGTTGAGTAGTACAGGGAATTCCAAAATAATGAATGGGAATCAAAGCAATGTGGTGTTTAAGTACTGGCTGATTGCGGAAGCTTTTGCCTGCTATCGATTGTCAGTGATTATTCAAGGAATTCATGCTCGATTTGTTAATGGGACTAGCAGTAGTGGCTTTGCAGAAAAATATTTGAATTCGTATGATAAATACTCCCAATTGGCCTTGGATTTCTTACACAAAAAAGATCCCAAGTTGTGATTTAATAATTGAATTGTTTGAATCAATTTTTAATTAGCAAAAATGTTGTAAGAACTGATTTGTAAATAAAATATTTCCCACGCAAATTCACGCTCGCAATTTTTGTGCGGTGAAAAAGTTGTGAAATAAGTTAAAAACTAAAAAATAGTCTTTATTCCTTTAATAGCCCCCACCATGAAAGAGATTCCCACCATGGCCGGAACCCAGGTCATCTACACCTCACCCGTCGATGACGTTGAGTTCCTTACTGCTTTAAGGGACTCGATTTTGGCAGAAAACAAGATTATTGAACGACAGTATGAACAAAAAATCTCATTATTAAAAGTGAAGTTTGGTTTACAAATTCAAGATTCTCAAGCTGACCATGAATCCGACCTTAATTTTTTCAAATTTAAAGCTGATAATCTTTTCTATGAATACAAACTGAGAAACTTCCTGGTTCCTGATCAATTTTTGAACCAAAATTGGACTTCAAATCGCCAGATTCATGCCAAATTGGATAAAAATGGGATATATAAAGCGGTATTACCAAAAGAAAATAGGTTGGTCGAATTGTTAAAGATTGATACAGGACTTCTAGATAAGAAAACTATTCTTCCAATATTAATAGATGAAGACTTTTGTGATGAAGATTTTGATAAAGAAGATGAATCTGATGATAAAATTGTGGAACTTGCAAAAAGTGAAGGTGAAGAGGAAAGATTAGAAGAAGAAATAGAAGTTGAACTGGAAGTTCACGATGAAGAAGATGATGAAGACAATGAAGAAGAAGAAGAAGAAGAAGATGATGATGAGGAAATTTATAAAGAGGAAGGATTACATCCAGAAATTGATGGGAAAATTGAGAATGGAAAAGGTAGAATGTTAGCAGTTGATGAAAAAGTTGATAATGAACAAGGTACGGATATTGAAATTGATGAGAAAGTCGAAAAAGAAAATGGTATACAGTCAAAAGTTGATAGATATATTGACAAAGAAAAATGTATAGGATCAAAAATTGAAGAAGAAGATTTATCTGAGGAAGAACTATCTCTAGAAGAAGATTCTGAAGATGAACTTTATGGAAAAGGAATTTCTGAAGAGGAAGAGGAAAAACAATCAGATTCAAAAATCAAGAAAGTTGAAATATTTGCATTACCACCAGGAGTAATGCAACCACTAAATAAAGATGATTCAGAATCAGAATCAGAATCAGAATCAGAGTTCAAATCAGCTTCAAAGGAACAACAAACATTTCTTAGTCAAATTAAAAATTCCATTGATACTAATATTACCAATTCTTTGAAAGATTTAAAAGTTGAAGATTCAAAAGCCAAAGATATTTCTAGAAACATTATAAACAATATAATGAAAGATATCAATCAAATTGGAATTGAAACACCTGGAATAATTACAAACTCTGAAGGGATTTCGAAAATTGCCAAAAAAATGGATTATTGTAATAGAAAACTGGTTCAAAAAGCTAAAAAAAAGAAAGGAATTTTAAGAAGATTAATCAGAGAAAATAATCAAGATCTAAAAGCGATTGAACAACAAATTCAAAGAACCAATAGTTCCAGTTTAATAAATTGTTTAGAAATTGATAGACAGCTAAGAGAAAAAACGTTTAATTCAAGAACTTATTTAAACAATTCAATTACTAGATTAAGAAATCTTGAAGAAGAAAATTTTGCATTAAATCAAAGGTTGTTATATCTCAATAATCTGCTTTTTAATCAAGAATTGGATTTTTCTATTCCTAGTACTTTTTCAATTCCTTTGATAAGAGAAAGAAGGGAAAGACTCAAGGAAACTAATGATGATCATGAAGAGGAAGAGGAGGATTATGCAGTCGAGGAGGATGAGGATGAGGAGAAAGAAGAGGTGGAGGATCTAAGTGTGGAGGATCAAGAGGTGGAGGAGGAAGAGGTGGAGGAGCAAATAGAAGTGGAGGAGGAGATAAAAATGGAAGATCATCAAGAGGTGGAAGAAGGTGATGACGATGTAGAAGTTGATGAAGAAGTTGCTAGAGAAGAAGAAGAAGAAGAAGAAGAAGAAGAAGAAGAAGAAGAAGAAGAAGAAGAAGAAGAAGAAGAAGTAGAAGAAGAAGAAGAAGAAGAAGAAGAAGAAGAAGAAGAAGAAGAAGAATATACTGAAAAAGAAACAGTACAAAATCATATAAAGGTTGAAGAAAATGATAAAAATGTGTTTGAAAACATTGATCAACAGGAAGCCATCAACAAAAAAGAAACAATCAACAATTTAAAACAAGAAGAAGGGATTTTTGATGACTCAGAAGAAGATTTTGAGTATGAAGAAGATTCTGAAGAAGAAGGAATTAAAAAACTAACAATTAACCAACTACCAAAAAATTTTCAAGGACCAAGACCCAAACATCAATCAAATTTCATAACTGCTGCATTATCAAATTCATCAGGTAAAGTTCAAGATGAAGAAGAATTAATTAAAGCCTTAATTCCCAAAAATTTGAAAAAAAAATCACGAAAAGATCCAACAAAGTATAATTCTACCACCATTTTAAATAAAGATCCATTGGATTTAAGAGTCTGTCCAATTTGTGAAAGAAAGTTTTATCGAGCTGAACATTTGAAAAGACATTTAACTAGTGTTCATAATAGTGAAAAACCATTTAGTTGTCCGATTTGCAATAAAAATTTCACAAGAAAGGACAATCTTCATCAACATCAGAAGAGAAAACACCATCATGATGTGGTAGTCAACGTTTTATAAACATGATGCATTTTTTTTTTAAAAACATTTTTTATTTTGCTAATTTTTTAATTTTCAATAATTTTTAGTTTTTTTGTCACTTAAAGGAGCTTTGTTATTATTCTGGTCATTTATAAATATCATATTGTATAGATTAATATGATAAATAAATTATCAATTGTAAACCTTTTCTTTACTTACATTTTAAGAATCAATTGAATATCGCTTAATTAGGAGTATATATCTAAATGGTCTTTTCAGTCAAATAAATATCATATTTTTCTTTCAAAGTTTTCATCAATGGATAGACAATCTTTGGTGAATGAGGAGCGACTAACCCAACATCACTGATGGTCCCATCAAGAACTTGCAAAGTGGCCACGGCACATGGAACACCCACGGTCTTAGCCATGGAGGTGTAACCTCCGACCACACCGTAATCAACCAAAGTACTGGTTCTGGTTTCGGTAGTACCATCAGCCCATTCGATTCCAAATTTGTGTTGCAAGACCACCAAATCACGTTCATTGGCCTCGTATTGCATCAATTCTTCCAAAGTGGCACATAAAGTGTCTAATGGATTGCCTCTTGGAGTAATTGGCTTTTCTCCGAACAATCCTAACCATTTGAATCCGTTCAAGATTCTTTCTTTTTCACTTGCGCTTGGGAAAACGGTTTTGGATTCAATTGCCTTGATCAAGTCTTCTTGTTTAGTGGATTCAATATCTAAGATTGAAGCCAAGGCTTTGTTCCATGGAATGGCAGTTGATAAAGTAGAGATTTCGGTTTCTTTTAAAAATCCAATATCAACTAAGACTTTAACAAATTCACAAAATCCTTGATATCTTAAAGTACCTCTGATAACGGTTTCTGCTTCTGGAATGTTATATAATTCCTTGTATTGAGTGGAATCTCTATTTGGATAACAAACAAAAGCATATCCTGGGTAAATATGATATGGTTTAGCACTAGCCATTAAATCTTCAGATTTAATATTAACAATTTTCCCATCTTGCCAGTATTTGGCAGAATTTCTTAAAGCTAACAAGACCCCTCTTGAAGACCAAGAGAATTTATAACCCAAAGGATTATCAGAATCTTCAGGAGCTGGCAACCCACCACAATAACTTAAGAAACTTTTGATTTTCCCACCTTCTTGATGAACTTCATCAATGGTTTTAACGGCATATAAATGATCAATACCAGGATCTAATCCGATTTCATTCATAACTGTAATACCGGCCTCTTTGATTTCTGGTTCTAATTGTTTTAAAGCATCAGAGATATATGAAGTGGTCACAACATTCTTTTTATTTCTGATGGCAGATCTAACCACTGAAGCATGATAAATGTATGGAATCAATGAAATAACCACATCATTTTTGGCCACTTCAGCGTCCAAGGCCTTGGAGTCATTGACATCAAGGGAGATGGCTTTGGCAGTATTACCTTGGGCCAATTTTTCAGCAGAGGCTAAAGTTCTGGAGGCAACGGTGACTTCGACACCCTCAGTGGAAGATAAGATATCCACGGTGGGTTTGGCAACGAACCCGGTACCTAATAACAAGACTTTTTGGACCATGATTGTGAATTGAAAGAATTGAGGTTTAGTCAAGGATGAATTAAGGATAAATTTGGGAAAAACTGAAAGATTTTATTTGTTTTCAAATCGCGGAAATTTCAACGTGAGTCACACTGGTTATGAGAGTTGATCTTTTATGCTTATCTTTATTGTTACTTTATTATACTATTTACAAATATTAGTACAAAATCAATAGAGATTGAAAGATCAATTGATTTATTAACGTACTAATTATTTATTATTAATCAATTATTCTTTTTTTTTAATAAAAACTCATCATTAAATTAAACATCTCCAAAAAAAATCCCATTAACAATTTCTTTGTAATCTTTTTCATTCTTTAAACACTCCAACATCCAATCTCCCACAGTTTGTTTCAATTTATCTTCATTGATTTCTTTTGAGTTACTCACTTTCAATTTCTTTAATGAAGTAATTACCGTATCTTTCAACACGGATTTTTCCTTAGTTATCAAATAGTTAACAACTTCTTCATTATTATCATTTTTAAAATTAACAAATTCCGACCAAATTTTTAAATTACCCAATAAAATCAATCTGATGATTTCTTCTCCTAATTTATTGATTCCAATAATTGCCCCATAATAACAACCAAAATTTTTAACTAGATTCTTTTTATAAATTTTCTTCAAGTCAATGGTTTCTTCAATTTTTTCAGCTCCTTCTTTATCATTATTCTCTTCATTATTATTGAGATTATTTCCAATATTGTTTTGTAATAACGCTTTCAATAAAGTTCTTGCCACTCTTGGTTTTAAGGTATTATAATTACTACCATAATTTTTCAAAATATGATCAAGCAAACTAGCAGCAAATTCTCTAATTGCTAAAGTTTCATCCAAAATATCATCTAGTTCTTTATTGTTATTAAATTCCCAATTATTAATACTAATTGGTAATTTTCCAATCTTTTTTGCTAATAATAGTGTTAAAATACATGGTAATAACGCATGAATATAAGGATCAAGAAAGATGTTTTCATTTAATAATAACGAGTAAATTGACTCTAACATGATATGAAGTAACGAAATATCATTTAAGTTATTTGTAATGGTTTCTGAAATAAATTGAATAAAATAAGGAATCAATTGATGTAAACCAGGATCACTTTTCAAAGAAACTAAAGCCGAATTCTTTAAGTATTCATAATTTGGATTATTTGTTGGCGAAGAAGTTAAAACTTGAATGATTTTATTGAAATATAATTGTAATTCTTTTGAGATAACGTGTTTAATTAATGGTTTTGTTGGTAAATTATCATTATGATTATTAAATTTTCGTTTTTTATTAATTGGATTAATATTATTATCATCATCATCATCTTTATTATTATTATTATTACTGTTATTATTGATGTTATTACTATTTAGGATTAAATTTTGTAATGAGCCTCTTTGAGAAAATGGTAAGGTTTTAATATCATTAATATTTGGATTTTGCGGAATATTTGGTTGAACTCCCTCAATTGCCAACCAATGAGCGGTGAAGGTGACTAATCTTGGAATTTTAGGTAAAGGCATATTAATTAATTTTTCAAAATCCAATTGATTCTCATCCAAATAATATAATGTTTGACCAGGTCCTACCAATGCTTGCTTAAAATTAGCAGTATTATTAGTATTATTAGAATAACCATATAATGGCTCAATGTTTAAGACTTTTAAAGCTTTGTTGATATCCTTGGTGTCAAGAGTTTTTCTTTTCAGATGTCTCATGAATTTTAAAGCTTGCTCAGTTATTTGGAAGATTCGATATTCAGTATCCATTGCAATGACATTAGCTACTTCATTAGGTAAATTAGCAATTCCAAGAGATTCTGCGGCATCTTTGACGGTGTCAATGGAAGACCAAAGCGAATTTGAAGGAGCAATAGCAGGAGGGGGCATTATTGATGGAATTAGATTGTATTGTTGTTTTGTTATATTAATTGATAATTTTGTTGTTATTGTATTTTTAAAATTGTCAAAAAATGGGAAAAATGGCCACGTGATATACCACGTGAACTTGTAGATCCGCTGAGTAGTCACATGTACAAAATTTAATCAGCTGACATATCACGTGCACAATAAAAAATCACCTGATCCATTCCCATACTAAAACGGTTTTTTCTCAACTGTCGATCAATTTTCAGTTTTTAATTAATTAATTAATTGAATTTCCTAATTTACTCAAGTCAACTTGTTCCTTAACTGAGACTCTGGTAGTTATTATGACTATCAAAAGATATTTATAGACTATCACAACATATATAAATTCTTCTATTTGTCAACTATTATCAATTTTTATCAAAAAATCTCATTAAAAATTTCCAAATATTAAATAATAAAAAAATTCGCGAATCATTTTCTGAAAATCGCTTAATTTTTAGCGAGAAATTTTGACAAAGTAAATTTCCCTCAAAAATTTCAAAAAAATCAAAAATTCCAGGATTAAAATAAAAAAATCAAATTTTTTCACTTTTTCTGCTGATCTTTTGAATTAAATTCTTTCATTATTTCATTCAATTTTTATCAATTACTCATTTACTCATTCACTTTTAATCTTCCAAATTTCACTCTCTTTAATCTTTCATTACCCAACTTCACTCGTTCGATATCCATTAATTTGACTATAAATATCCATTTGAGTTCCATCCTTCATCTGTGTTATATTATATTATACTAATCTCCCTTTATATTATACCCTTATACTCTATTATATTATACTATATTATACCACACTATACTCTATTTTACCATATTATGCTCTTTTAAATTATGTCTTCCTTTTCCTCAAATATTTTAATCCAATCTTTTCTAGATTACAACAATTCCCATTCTTTGAACATTCTAAATCATTTATATTATATCCAACTATCTTTATTTTGTTATCATTTATTTTATTTGAAAAATTATTTCCAGAATGAAAATTTCCATTATCCAAAGTTCACCTTATCTTTAATTCAACTAATTTTATTAATTAACAGGATTTATTCAAGTCATGAGAATAATTTAAACATCTGCTTACCTTTGTTGTTTATTCCATTACAATTATTCAAATTAAATTCTCATTTTTTCTACTATTTTTCATTAATTTATCAAAACTATTTATTGAAAAATCATTTACAATTAGGTTTAACGGTATTATTGTTATTGTTAAATATCAATTATTATCAACTTTCCTTTTATTGGTTGAATCCATTAATCAATATTGGATATAGAAATAATGGGTTAACAATTAATGATATTAAAAACTTCAAGTTACCGATTTTTTTCAATGAATTTAATCAAAATGATTTATTAATTAAACATTATTCAAGATTTGAATTGATCTATTATAAAAACTGTCATCAAAATCTAAAATTAACCTTGATCAAGTATTTTGCTGTTGATTTTTCCAAAAATTTGATTTTACTAGTTTTTGAAAATCTTTTTTATTTTATCCAACCGTTTTTATTGAAATTATTAATTCAATTCATCAATGAAAAAAATGATAAAGTGGAAGATTTAATTTTCAAAACTAATAACAAAAACTTCAAAGGAATTTTAATCTCTATTAGTATGTTTTTAATTTCCTTAATTTCAAATAATTTCAATAATCAGTTCTTTATTAAAAATTACAAAATTGGGTTATTGATCAAAGGTTGTTTAACCTCATTGATTTTCAGTAAGTCTTTGAAAATTTCCAAAAATAATAAAAACATTATCAACTTGATCAATATTGATATTAGCAAAATTCAAAATTTGAGTCAGAATATTCAATTAGTTTTTTTAATTCCTTTCAAGATTTCAATTTCATTATACTCGCTATACTTATTGTTTGATAATTTA
Source organism: Saccharomycopsis sp. FM-2023a (assembly GCA_037355385.1). Classification (NCBI taxonomy): domain Eukaryota; kingdom Fungi; phylum Ascomycota; class Saccharomycetes; order Ascoideales; family Saccharomycopsidaceae; genus Saccharomycopsis; species Saccharomycopsis sp. FM-2023a. The sequence continues at coordinate 29,924 of JBAKFZ010000145.1, forward strand.
AAAATTATAATGTTGATCTTGGTACTCATTTTGGTTATCATACCAATCAACTTCTTAATTCTTAATAAATTGAAAATTTTGAAAAAACAATTGTTATACTTTAAAGATTTGAGATTGAAGATTATCACTGAAACTTTATCATCAATCAATTCCATCAAATTGTATAATTGGGAATTAAATCAATTGAACAAAATCTCACATATTAGAAATTCAAAAGAATTAAAAGTTTTAAATTCAATTTTCAAATTAATTGCCTTTAACAAATTCTTCTGGTACTGGATTCCCTTATTAATCTCCATAATTTCCTTCAATTATTTGGAGATTCCATTGACTTCCAACATTATTTTCCCCGCCTTGACGATTTTCAAAATCTTATCCAACCCAATCCTTGAAATCCCCACATTGATCAACAATTTAATGGAAGCATCGATTGCTTTTGACAGATTGGAAAATGTATTGAAAGAAAACGAAATCCGATTGAAAAACTTCAATGATACTAGCTCAGCAAATATCAAAATTGAGATCAAAAATGGTTATTTTTTTTATAATAATTTACCCAAATTCAAAGATGAAGAATCAACAATTGATAACAATAACAACTTTTCATTGAAAAACATCAACTTAAAATTTGAAAATGGGAAAATCTATTCCATCATTGGTAATGTTGCAAGTGGTAAAACCTCCTTAATCAATGCAATCTTAGGGGAATTGAATTGTAATGGAATAACTTCAAAATCCATCAATGGATCGATTGCTTACTGTTCACAAATTCCTTGGATCATGAATACTTCCATCAAGCAAAACATTTTATTCAACAATGACTTTGATGAAAAAAAATATTACCAAATTCTTGAAAACTGTGAATTGTTAAAAGATTTTGAAAACTTATCACAAGGAGATGAGACTTTAGTGGGTGAGAAAGGGATCAATCTCAGTGGTGGTCAAAAAGCCAGGATTTCCTTAGCTAGAGCCATTTATGCTAATAAAAATATTTACTTAATTGATGATATTTTGAATTCTCTTGATTCAAAAGTGTTGAAAAAAATCTTTGAGAAGAACTTCCACAAAAAAAATGGGATGTTGAAGAATAAATTGATCATAATGGTAACGAATAACAAGTTTTTTTTGAAGAATTCTGATCATTTGATCTACTTGGAAAACGGGAGAATCTTAGAAAATGGTATTTCGTCAGTTTTACTAAATGATCCAAATTCAAAAATCAACAAATTAATTGGATTCGAGGAGTTTTTTGAACAAGTGGAAATTGAAAGTGATAATGAATCAGAAATCACCTTAGTTGAGAATCGGTTACCCAAGAAACTAGACCAGGAAATCACTAAAGGGAGAGTCAACTATGAAATATATTACGAATATTTAAAATCCTGTTCCATTAAGGGAATCTTTGGCTTCTTAGTGATGATCATCTTAAGCAACTGGTTTGACTTATTGACCAAACAATGGCTCAGGATAATCTCGGAGAAAAACGACGAGTTGATTGTCATGAGCCAAATCAATTTCTTGTGGATATACTTCTTGATTGGCTTAATCTCCAGCTTGTTCTTGCTTGGGAAATGTTTCTTATTGAACAATTACTGTTCTATTAACAGTTCTAAAAAGTTGCATTATAAAATGATCAACTCAATCTTGAACACCTCGTTAAATTTCTTTCAAAATTTACCATTAGGTTCAATTTTGAATAAGTTTAGTAATGATATTAGCAAAATTGATGAAAGCTTACCAAAAATCTTGTTGAAGTTCTTCAATAGTTTACTAAACTCTGTGTTAACGTTTTTAATCATCATTTACAACTTGCCAATTTTCACTTTCCCATTGATACTCTTAATTCTCATCTACTACTACTACCAAAACTACTACTTGATCAACACAAGGGACTTGAAACGAATCTCTCTGTCCCTGAAAAGCCCGATTATCAACCAACTCAACGAGTCCATCAACGGCAACGAGATCATCCGATCCTTTGAGCTGGAAGGGTATTTTGAGAATTTGCAAAATCAGAACATCAACTTCAATTTGAAGTCCTTGTTCTTGTTCAGATCCATTAATAGATGGTTGGTTTTTAGATTACAATTGATTGGAGCATTGATAATTTTGTTAATCAGTTCATTGATCTTAGTTTATCCATTGAAATCGGGGATTGTAGGATTGATCATGAACTACGTCTTGGAAATCACTGATTCGTTGAACCTTCTAATCAAATCAACCGTGGATTTACAAACTAACATCATTTGCGTGGAAAGAATCCTCCAAATTTCAAACTTACCAAAAGAAGACGAACTAACTGAAAACCTAATTGACAATTTCCGCCAACTTAACCCTGAAAAAATTGGGACCTTGGAATTCAAAAACTACTCATGTCACTACAAGAACTCCCCCATGATTTTGAACCACTTGAATTTGAAAATTCCCAGTGGCCTGAAAATTGGCATCATTGGACGAACCGGGGCCGGGAAATCATCCTTAGTTAACTCCTTATTCCGCTTGAACGATTTCAAGAACCAGTTTGGGGAAGTCTTAATCAACGGGACGAATATTTATAATTACGATTTATCCTTTCTCAGATCAAGTATCCTCAGCGTTATCCCCCAGGACTACTTTCTATTCGAAGGGACCTTGAAAGAAAACCTTGACCCGTTCAATCAGTACCCAGACTCCAAAATCTTGAACCTACTAAACGAATTCCCCTTGATCTTCCCCAACGACTTGAGCTTCCCCATCACCAACCAAGGAGTTAACTTGAGCGTGGGACAAAGACAGTTGGTCTGCTTGATTAGAGCTATCTTGAAGCCCAGCCTGGTCTTGGTCTTGGACGAGGCAACGTCGAGTATTGATAAGAATCATGAGTTGAAAATTCTGGAGATTTTGAAATGCCAAAAAAAGACAATGTTGATCATTGCTCATAAATTAAATACCGTTTTTGATTGCGATTATGTTTTGGTCTTAAGTAATGGACAAATCTTAGAATTTGAAAATCCTAAAATTTTATTAAACGATGAAAATTCAGAATTTTGGAAAATGTGTTTTGATGCTGGTTTAGTTAACTAACCTT
>JBAKFZ010000146.1:0-32855 GCA_037355385.1 Saccharomycopsis sp. FM-2023a
GCCACTAAAACCATTGGTAAATGTTCACAAATAAATATTCATTGGAATAAAAAAATTCTACGTTGGTTATTAAAACAAGTCGAATCAATCGGATCAAATCAGACTAATAGTAGAACTTTAATGAATGATAAAGTTATTAGTGAATGTTTAACGGTGATAAGATATTTAATTCAGCAATCTCCAGAAAATAATATTAAACCAATCATTAAACTTGCGGGAATCATTAATGATGAAAGTTTGAAATTAGCAATTCATGCAAAATCTTCAATAATTTGGTTAATTGGAGAATTTATTAATCTTATTCCAAAATTTATTCCTGATTTTATTAGAATTTTGATTAAAAATTTTAAAGATGAAGAAACCATTGTTAGAAGTAATATTCTATTATTGGTTTGTAAATATTATACATATGAGTTAGTTCAATATCAACAAAATAATAAAATTGAAAATGATAACTTATTAGAAAGTTATTTAATTGGTAATAATAATTTTATTTATAAAATTTTTCAATACGTTATTGATTTATGCAAATATGACAGTTCATATGACATAAGAGATCAAGCAAGAATGTATTATCATTTATTAACAAATGAAAGAATTGAGTTGGCTAATTTAATTTTACAAGCTCCAAAACCAATTCCTTTAATTTTAATAAGTAATCAACCAATTTTAAATAATCTTGCATCTCCAAAGTTAAACGATGATTTTTATCCAGTTAATCTGACTCCCAATGACGGTACAAACTCAGAAGATGTTAGTAATGATAATAAATCTAACAAAGAAAGTATTGAAGTTTCTCCACAACCATCAAATAAGAATTCATTTAGTGAAAAAAAACTAACTTCAAATTTACTGGTACCAAAATGTATTGCGGAACTGATTGAAAATAATGAATTAGCTAACTCTGATTCAAGTATTGATGATATTGAAAATATTTTGATGACGAACTTATCAGAATTTATGAAAGTACCAAATTGGTCAAATATTGATGATTTACCGTTGGATTCAATTAGAGATAATCTTAAATCAGAAATGGGTTATACAAGTAACTCTAATCAAAGATCATTTTCATCAAAAAGTTTTATGGAAGAGAAGAAGTATGTCAATAATGGAGGAATTTCTTCAGAATCAATTAAAAGACAACCAGTTATTCTCGGATCAATGGGGAAAAAACTACAATTGAAAAATAATTATAAGATGCAAAGTTTGGATGAATTTTTGAATACTAAAGATGATGAACAATTAGAAATACTTGCCAAAAATAAAAAGTATTTGAAAAAGCCCATTCAAAAAGAAGAAAGTAGTGAAGAAGAAGAAGAGGAAACCAGTGAGGAAGAAGATGATGATGACTACGATGGAGAAGAAGATGATGATGACTACGATGGAGAAGACGACGATGAAGAGGAAGATGACGACTATGAAGAGGAAGAAAGTAGCGACGAGGAGAATAAATAGAAACACTAAAGTGCATTGTAATATATCAGAAGTCAAATCATCACTGTAGCATCTTCAAAAACTAATAATATTCTTGCATGTTAACAAGTCCTGCTAAAGTGTCAACTGGTTGGGAAAGAATCAATCTCTCATAAGTTGATATAACAACTGATAACAAAGAATCATCCCACAATACCCAATCTTTTGAAGACAAAATAATGAAAACTAAACTATTAATATTATTTTTATAATTCTGTAATGATCTCATGGCTTGAACATTAACCATTGAAGTATTATTGATAATATAAAAACAAAAAGTTATTCCCGTTTCGATTTTTTTGCAAATTTCAGCATTTTCAGCATTAATTACTTGATTAACTTGCTCACAAAGAGTATCGATCAATGAATAAATACCAATGTTTAATAAATGAGCAATGTTTAGATGAGAAACTTGATTACTAGTAATGAAAACAAATCGACTGAAAATTGACATGATTGGATTAATTAACCAGTAATCTCTTTTGTATAAATTTAGTAAATGAAGCATCACATTTGACGTAACTAAGTATTGTGATACTTGAGGAAATTCCACTAATCCAGTTAAGATTCCAATACTTTCATTATAAACAACTGGAGTTTGTAAACCAGGAATTACAATATTTAAACAAATATCAATATTCATGAAAATTTGTAAAAACTCTAAAGATAATTCATCAAAGAATTTGACTTGGCGATCAACTAGAACCCTGAAAAATTTAAAACAGAATGGCTGTAACTCACTGTCTCTTGATAAGGTAATTATTGAATCATGAAGATCAAGATGTTTTGATAATAAAGAGATGTTATAAAATGGATCTTCGATGCAGCTAATTAATAAACTTAAAATTTTGATTTTTAATTGAATTTTTTCTCCTCCTAATAAGTTATTCCAAGAAATTGAACTATCGCCATTAGTATCAGGAATGGTTAAAATAAGTTTCAAAAAATAATCCAAGATAGTTTCATTTTCCAAAAACGAAATATTTCTTGTTAATAATATTGTGAAATTATTATCTTCAATAAGGATTAAAGATGATTCAATTTTATCGTATGATTTGTTATCTGAACAAGTAGTAAAAATTTGGGATAATAGTTTTAAAGTAGATTCTAATGGAATAAAGTTTCTCTCATCAAAATTTTCGTCAGCCAAAAAATTCACTAATATTGGAATCGAGTTATCAATAAAAGCATTGAAACAATAATTATCAACCAATGAAACAAAAAATTTGGAATCAACTTTTAAATTCCCATAAAATATCTCCAATAATTCAATGTTTTTTTCATGTTCTTTAAACTTGAAAAATGCTGATAGTCTACTTAAAAAATCATGACAATCTTTAGGGTTGATCTCTACTAATACGTTGGCCATTTCTAATATGGTTTCCAAAGTTTTATAGTCAATAAAACTGTTGTTAATATTTTGTTGTAATTGATTATTCAATTGATTCAAAATGATCTTATAATCGTCCAATCTCATAGTGTAAATGGAATCTGAATTCAATAATTTATAAATTGCCAAATAATTCTGTAAGTTTATGACAAATAAACTTTCTTTTGAGTTAACAGTTCTTGAACCTTTATCAATTTTCTTAGTCTTTAATTCATTTTTTTCAATACATCTAACTGTAAAATCGAGCACTTGACCCCAAACAATTCCATAAACTTCTCTTTTCGATTTCAACAATAATCCCAAAAACAAAGAGATTTCCTCACAAACTTTAAGAGATAATTTCTCATTCAATACAAGGGGCGATAAAACTGTCCAAAATCTGGTTTGTTTGGCATACAAATAGTTAACAATATAAGTGGCCTCATTCACCGAGTAAATTTTTCTTAATAATGAAAACACTGAACAAAGAACATCATCATTTTGCTGTTTTGGTCTTGTGAATTTAACTCCTGGAACAATATTCAATAAAGGAATTGATGATGAACATAATGCATTGCATCTAGCTAGTAAATTTTTATTATCATAATTGACTTTATTGGTGAACAACCTTTTCCCATAATCCAAACTAAATCTAATCAATGCTGCTTGCTCTTTATTCGCCCTTCCTTTGAATTTCCTCAAAAATTTCAAAATATAATCATCCAAAAATTTGACATGAAAGTCAATGAATTTCTCATTTTCCACCAAATCAATTCTACTGTAAAGGTACACCATATCACAAAGAAGCGGAAAAGGGTTCTCCACTTTGCCAATATGTTTCCAGACTCTTTTCCCTAAATGGTACTCATTCAAAACTATCAACTGTTGATCTTCATTTATCACAGAATAAATGGCATTCAAAAATTGAGATATTTCGATGATAGTCTCTGGATTCACACTCATCCAGATGTTTTCAAGCAGTCTCACAATCTCTTTAAGGATATTACTTTCAAATAGCCAAACATAATGAGTGTGTGAAAGATAGAATTCTTTGAGAAATTCAATAGTTTCTCGCACCGTTTGGTTATATGGAAGCTGTTTCTTAACAAGTTTTGTGAGAGTGAGCTCATTGGGATAGCTATGGGTCAAGAGATGATCAAAAGTGTTCAAAGCATACACAAAGTCGTTCAAGGGCGCCATCTTAAGGATGATTCTAGTAATTTGACTGCAGATTTGGAGCTGGGATTTGCAATTTTTTTTTGTTTTCTGGTGACCACGCACTGGATCAATAAGCCTTAACAGAGCTAAGCCTCAAATAAGGCGGTGTTTTGCCCTTGCAATGGTGACTTTGCACTTTTATGATAGACTACAATTCAAAAGCATTCACAAATAATTAAATTTATTAGCATATCAATCGTAGCATTCATTACTCAATCTTCTACCTCGTCAACATCCAAACTTTCGAGTTCTTCATTGGTCTTCACCCGCAAACTAATAATGGCAGCTCCAATGGCCATTAATCCTCCAAATCTAAACACCCATCCTAGAGAGGTATCAAAGGCTCCATCCCATTTATCATTGTTATTGCCAGACAAGAGTTTGAACAAAACTGAGCTAAACAAGGAACTAATCACTTGAGGAGCACTAACAAACACATTATGAACTCCCAAAATAATTCCTGATTCATGTTCATATTCCATATATTTTCTCAACTTTGACATTTTCACTCGTCTCTTGTTGTTATTTACAATGATATTATTGCTATTTTCACTTAACAAATTGCTGGTAGAAGAACTCATAACTGTTTCGTTTCCATTACCATCTTCAATCACCTTATTTTCTTGTCTCATAGATCCATAACGAGTTTTCTTCTCTTTGATTCTAGTGATTTCTTCTGCAATTAAAACGAAAGGAGCCCAAAGAGCACTACCCCAAGGAATACCCATGAATCCAAACATAATAATTGCCATTGTAGAAGATTTGATAAAAAATGTTGATACTGTACAAAGCACAAAAACAAGATGACTAAACGTCCAAACCCATTTGACAGATATTTTCAGTTTTTTCAGAGCATTCAATAAGCGATATCCTCTTCTACTATTAAACCAAGACAAGCTATTATTTTCAGTTACAATTTCTGACTCATCATTTCCTTCACTAAAATTCATCTTTCTACTACTTTTTGCAAACTTTGGAATAATAATATTGAAAGCCAAAGAGCTAATTGAGTTCACAAGTAAGGCTAATGAACCAACTCTGGTACTTTTTTGAGTTAAAAAAGTCTTAACTTCCTCTGATAACGGAAAAACTCTTGGATCTTCAAGTTTCATTTTTTGAATTTCTTGATAAATATAAATCTCTCCAACATAAGTAGTTGTGTAAAACAACATTGGGAAATATCCAATCCAGGCTAAAAATTCAGTAGAGTTAACATTTTTCACTTGAGGAGATAATCTCATTAAACTAGAGATTGTTTGTTTATAAATGGAATATAATAATTGGAAAAAGTTAGGTTTTCGGGTGGGAGAGGTGACGATCCCCAAATCTTTTAACCTTTCCGTAGTTTTCTTTCTTTCTTCAATAATTAAAGGATCATTCCTAGGGTTTCTTTCTTTAACAATGTAACAGCCAATACCAGTAATCAAAACAAGAATTAAAACCGCCAACCCCGACATTGCTTTGAATTGGGCAGATTCATCTAATTGATGACCATAGAAAACCAGCTTTGTCAAATCTAATGAGGCTAACCAGAATCCACCAATATTGAAAAAGCCAATCATTCTGGCAGCCCAAGAGTTTGCTACTTGTTGTTGATGAGACGGAACCATATCAACAATCAAGGCTCTTGAGGCTGCCTGGAAAGCAGAAATAGAGAAATCCAAGATATAAATTCCAGCAATTGCAAAAGGAACAGTTTTCTTTTTAACATAATCTTTATCGTTATTCCCCACAATCAAGCCAATAATATCCACTGAATGTGACAATAAAATTAAAGTGATACAAATCACAAGACAGCCGCCTAGTATAAATGGTCTTCTTCTGCCAAAATTCACGTTAGAATTATCACTCAAGATTCCCACGATAGGCTGACCAATGGTTCCACTTAAAGGCCCGGCAATCCAAACCAAGGCGAGGATGGCCTTGGAAAGACCGAGATTGGTTAAAAGAAAAGGAGTACATTCGGAGAACTCCACTGTCCATGCCATTTGTAGCGAACCAAGGATGAAGGTGAGAGCAAGAATGTACCAAATGGAACGATCTGGGTTCAAGGAATCGGTGAAACTAAGACGAGATGAAGCGGCCACAGACTGCTGGTCAATGTCTCGGGACTGTGACTGGGGCGGAGATTGGGACATTGTGGAGCGGTAGTTGTTGTTGACCATGGTTTTGAAGGAAGTTTGCAACTTTTGATTTGCAAAAAAGGTGGATTTTTTTGAGGGGAATTCTGTTTTTGTGTCAAAAAAATCTGACAGCACAAAGCTTACAACTTACAAAAAAAGACAAATTTGTTATATTCAGTCTGCAAAAACCACTTCTTCCTTGCTCCAGCCCTCGGGCAACACTTCTGGTCTGACAATTTTTACATTGCTGAATTTCACACTGGATATGGAAACTTTTTCAAGGTAAATTCCAGGCATTCCACCTTTGAAATAATCAACTCCAAATGGAAGTCCAGTCATGGGATTAATACAATATGCGTTATCAACACCCATTCCGTTTGGATTGTCTGGATTAATCGGCGGTCTAATATCGTATAAACAACGTTCAGTCGAATTTATATCATCTAACATTTTCATATTAATATTATTGAAAGAAATGTTAGTTAATTTACTCTCATCAGTTGTAAACAAATTAATTGGCCCAGAACAAACTATACTGAAATTGCTGAATGTAAAATCTTCCACTGTTCCCACCGGAATCTCTTCAATTCTTGGACGAACAGTGATACAAATAGGATCAGCTTTACCCCAATGAACTGGAGGACCAAACTTAGTTTGGATACTGAAGTTGGTGAAGTTAACTCTTTTGAATGATCCACCATCTCTTGGAAAAAATCCAATGGCTCTATTAGTTTCATATATTATCACATTATTAGCAACCATGTCAGTAACATCATAAAACGTTTCAGTACCAATTTTCAAAGCACAACTTTTTGATCTTAATGTACAATTTGAAATAGTAACAAACCTAGTTTCTTTAATAAAATTCTTGAATTTTTCTTCGGATTTATTAGTAGTTTTGATACAAATAGCATCATCAGCAGCAGAGAAAAAACAATTAGAAATGAAAACATGTTGACAACTATCAATATCCAAAGCATCAGTGTTTGGCAATTCCATAGAATTATCAATAGTTAAATTATTAATGAAAACTTTTTTACAACTAACTAAATGAGTGGTCCACATGGGAGCATCACTAATTGTAAAATGATCTAAATGAACTCCTTCACAATTTTCAAAAACAATCAATCTTGGACGATATTTGTGAGGAGTCTTATAACCAAAATCATCTTTTTCTTTGGCAAAATAAGATTCTGAATTTCCCAAAAGTTGTCCAGTACCAGTAATTCTAACATCTTTGGAATCTTTAGAATAAATCATAACTTGATGAGATAATTCTGCCATTGAAAGGGCTAAGATCTTGTAATCTTCAATATTTGGACTTCCCAATAATTTGCAGCCAGGTGAGAGTTCTAAGGTGGTATTAGAGTATAATTGGATTGATCCAATATTAAAAATTCCTGCTCCAAGTCTCAAAGTGCCTCCACTATTAGCCTTAAGTTTATCAAGAGCAGCTTGAATATCTTTGGTATCATCATGATCCAAGAAAGCATGTGAGCTTTCATCAATCAAAATTAGCATCTCCGCTTCTTCAAGGGATTTTATGGCTAGTGGAAGGCGTGTTTTGAGACGTTTTCATGATTTAAATATCATTTTTGTGGGGCATCGGGTATCGGTTAAAAATCTGGGGTATATCCTATGCGTACTACTATGGTGATTTCACTGATTTATGGCATGTAATAGTTAATTTTTTTTAAATGTTTCGCCCTTGTGATATACTGGTTATCATGAATAATGATTTGCTTGATTTACTTAAAGTAGGGCTATTTTGAGTTGGCAAAGAACGTTCCTTCTCCGAGTATCTCCTTTAAAAGAAAAAAACACTTTCCATAAAATACGCGACCCAAAATTCAAAATCACCCTCAGCGACTCTATATCCTAAACTATAAAGATCTATAAGTATATGAGTATATCTATGATATACATTGAGGGCTTACTAGATTTTTAGCTATTGATTTAAATAATTTTTCTTTACCTGATAGTTATCGATGATGATAAATAGTAATTTTTCAAAGCCAGCATAAAATTAATTCACCAATAGTTGAAAAAACTGGGAAAATACTATTAGCTCTGTTAAAGCAAAACTAAAGGGTTTGATAGCATAGTTTAAAGCAAAAAAAAAAAACTCAATATTAGACTGTCCTAAAATAAGCTTGGTGATTTTTATTAAATTATATTAGTTTCTTAGGGAGTGTTTATCTGGTTGTTTTTAACCATAGAAGAAATAGTCATGTGAGTATGCTCCAGTCTTGTACAACAAAATTTCCATGTAAATGTCGCACTTAATACATGATTTACACCATTACCTAAATTTAAATTTTTTTTCAAACATTATCGAACATGAACATAGGTTGCAATTTCTTTGATTCAACACCCAAAAAGATTGTATATAAGCCATGCAATATCTCTTTCTATTGACCTAATATATACTTTAACTTAAATAATAATTTCATACAAACAATTCAACACAATGATCAATCAATCAAAATTTCAATTGCTTTTCTTAATGGCTTTAACCATCATGGCAGTCCCAGTACCAAGTCCTACTACTTCTACTGTTTCTAGTATAGAAACAACTTCAGCGCTGAGATATACTACAAGTGTTTCTTCTTTTGACGGGCGTAGGGTGATAGCTCTGGTTGTAAATGATCCCCCTATTACAGATCCTTCTTATCTTGAATATATTCTGACTGTAATTGAAACCTTTGCTACTCCTAGTAACACTACCAGTCAAGTCAGCCAAACCAGTTCGTCTTTTCCAACAAGTTCCAAGCACAGATTCAATGAATTCAAATAACCAAGCTTTTAAATAAAAATTAATTGTTTTAATATACTTTTGTAAGAGACTAAATTTCTCTTGATAATTGTAAGAAAATAAATCAGACTCCAAATGGAAATGGCAAATTTTTTTCTTTAATGAGTTTTGATTAGTTATACTTAAATGTCAAATAGTGTAATTTATTTTTTGATTCGTAAATACATATACTCGTGTTTTTATTGTTTGGAAGGCAAAAACAAACTCTTCTTAAACTTCCAATTATGTTTCTTAAACAATGAAAATGTTGGTTTTCATTTAACTTAGCTGGTATTAAAGCCCAGCTTCATCAGTCAAAAATTGTATATAATGATCACTTAGTTTTTCAGGTTAAACTTTCCTTAACTTCAATTTTGAATAACTTAGGTCTACTAAGCGATATGAAAATCATCAATGATTCATTAAACCATCAATAATATTCCCAATTTATCTCAGCTACCAAAACTTAGTAATCGGGATATTTATCTGAAATATAAACACATGTTTCCTCTTCAAGTACAAATCTGCTGCCTCCTTCTTTAACATAGAACCTTTACTTAAGAAGGTCAAGTTTTAGAGAATCTTATATCCTTAAATTCTTTAATGGTATCTAATATAGACATGAATGATTGCAACAATTTCTCAAAGTGATCTAATCTCTTAGAACTTTTGAGGTGTTCCAGAATTAAGATTTTCTAAAGATTCAGTGAAAATGCATTTAATGTGTCTCTCAAATCTAGTGCAACAAAATAAGTACTTCACTTTAAACTTGAACAGCAATTTATTCATTATAGAGACAAAAAGTTGTCTTTTCGAGTTGCTAGAGATTTTTTCATTAAAAACAAAAAGTATTCCCAAACTTGGTGAAAATTTCTTTTCACCTGATGCAACATTTATTGAGAATTCTCCAAAACTGATAAAGTCGAAAAAAGAAAGTCCTACTGGGGTTTGATCCCAAGACATTGCATGGTGTAGTTAATAATTTAACTTCGAGTCAATCTAACCATCTCTCCGAGCTCCATCACTGGGGCTAAAAGTAATTCCACTAGTTTACTCTTATTCTAACTGGATTGTAAACAATTAAAAGCCGCAGTAGTCACGTTCTTTGTCGTGTGACCATATAAATTGGTGTTTGGGCGTATTAGATTTCATAATGTCACCCGAACACCAACTTAAACTCAAAGAGAAAAAATTGAAATTTTCTCAAAACAAAAACAATTGTTTTAAATAACAACAGAATTTTATAAACATTTATCTTGCTTTTCCTCTCAATGTTTGGCTCTAATAACAAGCCACTGGCGTCGGCGCCGTCAAACTCATTGTTTTCATTTGGAGCAAATAAACCAATAGGATCCAATTCTAGTTCTCTTTTTGGAAACAACAACAACAGCAACAACAACAACAACCAAAACAGTTCTTTTTTAAATAACACTAATAACAATAACAATAATAATAGTTCGAATAAATCCAGTCTATTTGGAAATGGTTTCAATAATACCAATAACAATATTAATAATAATAATCCTGAAATCAATAATACTAAATCAGCAACCTTAGATGATTCACCATTTGGAATCAATTTATCATTTGATCGTATTAGTGAGATGCCCAAGTCTATTACTGATTCTAAAGAGACTAATAATGTTTCAATTCTTGATAATATTAGCTCAGTTAGTTCTCCAAGAACAAAGTCAAAGAAGAAAAATTCCGTTTCATCATCCAGCCATAAATTATATAATAGTAGTATCTTAAATGGTATTAGAAACTCCAAATCTAATCACAATAAATCACTTGATCTTTTTAATACATCAACGCAAGGTATTTTTATTCCAGCTAAAGATAATTTGATTTTAAATTTGAATCCTGAACAAGATTCTAAGTTTTCATCAACTTTAACTCAACAATATTCGACAAAAACTTTTGATTTTGCTAGTGATGGTTATAAATTCAATTCAGGTTTAGCTCAAGATATTCGTAATAATGTTCAACAATCAAAATTTTCGGGTCGTCAAAGTGATATCAAGAAATTAATTATTGATCCTGATGCATCTGCTGCCAAAAGAAGAAGATTATTATATGGCTCAAGGAGTCTCAAGAATAGAGATGATCTTGACTTTGATATGAATGATACACAAGAAAGAATCTTAGAATCTGGAGAAGTAACGAAAAAAAGATTGTATACTAAGAGTAGTAATTTAATTATATCCACGTTTATTGATTCAAATGATAGGCCAATTGCTAATGCTAAAAAATTATCAAAATCTCAAATAGATCATAATGACAAAATTGAAATTGATGAATCTAAACCTAATGAAGAAGAATCGTTTGATTTTGATACCAATCCGAAAGGTTATTGGTGTGCTCCTGGATTAGACTCATTGAGTAAAATGACTTTAGGTGAATTATCTTCAGTCAATAATTTCATTATAGGTCGTAAAGATTTTGGGCAGATTGCCTTTTGCTCTGCTGTTGATTTAGTTGATTTAGCTACCAAACAACCTCAACTTTCTACAAAAGCTAATCTTTATAATTCTTTAATGACTGACACTGTTGTTAAGGTTGAGAGAAAATTTGTTAAAGTTTATATTGATGATGATATTGCTAATAAACCACCAATGGGTCAAGGTATGAATGTTCCTGCTATTATTACTCTTGAGGGTCTTTATCCAGGTAATAGCAACTCTAATGAAAATGTTAAACCTAAGGATTTTCAAAAATTTGTTGCTAAACTTCAAAGACAAAAAGAAATGGAATTCATCACTTATGTTGCCGGTACAGGAAGTTGGACTTTCAAAGTTCCTCATTTCAGTATTTGGGGATTAATTGATGATGAGAGTGATAACGAAGATGACAATGATAGTGAAGAAATTAGTCACGAAAAGAAAGTTTCCGAAACCAAAGAACTATCGTCAACTGAAGAAATCAAAAAAATGGGAACTCTGGTTTCTAAAAACAAAAATGAACCTTCTTTAAAGTCGACTAATAGTTCTATTATCATAACTAAAAGGAAACCAGAAATTGCTCCTCATGTTGATGAAAATGATAAATTTGCTTTGAAAAGAATGAGAATGGCTGGATCAAAGATTCCTGGCGGATGGGCATTCGATGAAACGGTTAATGTTGATGATTTTTCTGAATCCGAAGAAGAGGAACCCGAAAATGTTGAAGTAGTAGATGAAGAAGTGGTTAACCTAGAAATAGATAAAGATTCTAACAATTCTTCGGTAGAAACTCCTGGTGAGATTGAAATGACTAATGTGGAAGATGAAGAAGTTTCAGTCAATCATAAACAACTTGTTAATATAAATGACATTGACAATGAATCATTTGAAGAAATTATCAAACATGCGGGAAATAATTATGAAATTATGGAAAAGTTAAAAAATACTTTAATTGTTACTGAAGAAGATGAAGTTTCAATCACGGAGAAAGCTTATGAACCAATGAACATTAATAAAGAAGATTATAAATTTTTGGAAGTCAATCCTCTAAACAAAGAAAAAAACGTTACTAAACTCAATTGGAAAGAAGTTTTTCATCTTACAAAAACTTCCTCAGATTCTGTTTTTAATCCAAAAGTTCAAGAAACTGTTTATAATAGTATTCCAAAATATCCATATGCTATTGTTAAAGCCAACACTAAGCAATCATTAGGCTTCAATGAATTAGATGATTTGTTATTTGACAATATTAATTCAATGATTTTATCACATCAAAAAGCAGTCAAAGAGTTAAGACTTGAAGGTAAAAATTTTGTTAAATGGGATACTAACAATAGTAAATTATATTCTAATATTAATGTTAAAAAAGGAGCAATTGTTTTTCATGATTTAACTAAACAATATGGTGGCAATCAATTTCCCTTATCAACTAGTGATTTTTATAAAATTCATTTTAATTGTACAGAAATTAATTATCGTGAAAATGGTTTACCAAAAATTAAAGAGTTGAGTCTTAAATTTCAAGATCTTAAAGACAATTCTAAAGGAGAAGAAAGTAAATTGTGGGATCTTGCTTCAAGATTATTTGATATTGATAGTGAAGCATTTAAAGGGGAATATTCCAAATTACAAAATCGTTATGATGAAGAAATTGTTGAATATTTAATGGAAAGAAATAGATTTGAAGTGGTCAAAGATTGGTTAGAAAAATTCACAATCAAAGATGCTAATAAATTAATAAGTAATTATAAAAAAATTCAAGAAGATTCTGATGATCCGGAAGAAGTAATTTATAATGAAATTTTTTTGAATCTTTGTTGCAATCAAATTACCAAAGCAAATTCTTTAGCTTGTTCCACAAAAAATTTCTATCTTGCCACTCTTATATCTTTATTTGGCTCAAATAATGAAAACGTTAAGTATGGAGCAGTTCAGCAATTAAAATATTGGAAAGAAAATTCTTTTAATAATTATATTTCTCCATCTCTTATAAAAATATATAAATTATTAACTGGGGACTTTTTAGATGAACAAGACGTTATTGAAAATTTATCTTGGAAATTAATCTATTCCATGATTATTTCATTTGGAGATGTTAATAAAACTTTGGGAGAATTAACTAAGGAATTTTTTGATAATTATATTATTCCTAAAAAAATCAAAATTGATAATGAATTAGCGATTTTAAAGATTTATTATATTTTGAATGGTTATAGTATCGAAATTAAATCAGAAGATATTGATTTTGCTACTAATAGTTTGGAAAATTCTACTAATAATTTAAATGTTAGAATTCAATGGTATATCACCCAAATTTTATTTGCTAGAAATGAAGATTTTTCAGAAAATAGACAAGCGGATAAATTAAGTTTATTATTTGCTGAACAACTAATGAGTGTTGGAGATTGGGAATATACATTATTTGTTTTAATTCATTTGAATGATGATGAAATTGCTAAAAAAATGATTTTGGAACATATATCCAAAAATATTTTCAAGTTCACTGATTTGAACTATGAAAATTTTACTAAAAATGAAAAAATTAATTCAATTATCAATGATTATTTAGTTCCTAAAAAATATATTGCTTCTGCTATTGCTTTAGCTTATCATTATAAAGAAGATTATCATGGTGAAGCCATGGCCTTAATTACTGCAGAAAGCTGGTATGAAGCTCATCATATTATTCTTAGTAGATTAGCTCCAATTTCTATTATTAATGATGGGAAATGTTTAGAAAATTTATTAAACTTAATTACCATGATTCCAAAAGAAGCCTCTGATGAATTTGGAATTGAAGAATGGGCAAAAGGATTGGGAGTCTATAAGAATTACCTAGTTTTAAAATCAGAAATTGATTTGAACGAAAAGTTAATTGATAGTTTAATTAATAATTTAATCATCCATTTACCTTTAGTTCATATTTATAATTCTCAAACCAAAATTGCCGTGGAAATCATGTCTAATTTCACAATGAAATATCGGAAAGATCTTTAGTTTTCATATATATTTAATGCATTATTTTGTTATAGTTTTTTGAAAATAGAATCTGTAATATGTACCGCCCACGAGCGTGTACCCTCACCCTCATTTTAGCACTATAAATACTCAGGCCTTGTTTGTTTCCTTGTTTAAAATTCTTCTTTTCTTTAACTCCAATCATGTCTGCTGTCTTTGGTTTTGTGGTTGATTTCATTTGTCACGCTCCAGGAATTAAAGAGGTTATTAAATTAGCCCAAGACAGTTTAATCACTGCTTTCACCACTGGACCAATTCCTAATCATATTGCCTTTATTATGGATGGTAATAGAAGATATGCCAAAAACCACCGGATGGAAATTGAAGGTGGTCATTCTGCTGGAGCTCATACTTTGGTCAATGTAAGTTACTTATCTATTAGAGTTAACCAAATTACTAACTTTTCAGATTATTAGTCTTTGTTTGTCATTGAAAATTAAGGAGATTTCAGTGTATGCTTTTTCTATTGAGAATTTCAGTAGAACCCAAGAAGAAGTCGATACTTTATTCAAGTTGTTAAGAGATAGATTAAGATTGGTTAGTGATGGAGAAACTGAGTGAGTAATATTTTTCGAATTTTGCTTGTTTGAATTTACTAACAAACTGCAGAGACATTATGAATGTTACAGATGTTCGCATTAGAGTCATCGGTAATAAACCTATGATTCCAGAAGATGTTCTCAAAGATTTGGAAGAAATTGAAGAAAAAACTAAGAACTTCACCAGGTAAGTTAATCTCAAAAAAAAGTTTTTCAATAATTTTACTAACAATAAAGGGCTACATTGAACATTTGTGCTCCATACACTTCAAGAGATGAAATTTGTCATTCATTAAAAGAAATCACCAATAAGGCCTCTATTGGAGAAATCTCTGATCCTATGAAAGTTGACGCTAATATAGTCAGTGAAAATTTCTACTATGGGCCAGATTCTAATCCAGTGGACTTATTAATCAGAACCAGTGGTCATATGAGAATGAGTGACTACTTGTGTTGGCAATGCAATGAGAATTCAAGTATTTTTTTCACCGATACGTTATGGCCGGAATTTGGTAAACTGGAGTTGTTTCAAATTTTGATTAATTGGTCATATAATAGATTTTTAAAATTGAATTCTGATGATAAGATTAAAAATTATTGGAAAAAAGTTTCTTTGGAAAATCTTGATCCTCATCCTCCATTAGCTACCGTTAGTAAGCGTTAGGAAGCGTTAGGAAGTTAGTTTGCTATTTGATACTTTTATTAATATAAAGATTTAATGTTTGTAAGAATCTTTGTAAACTTTAGATTTTATTTATTGAAAGTGATTTACACAAGATAAGACAAAACATAACATAATATTCTATTAAACACACCAGAACTAAAAGAAAAAAAATCACGCATAAATTATTTCCAAATATCATTAAACTTATCCTGAAATTTTTTAATTTCTTCAAAAAACTTGTAAAAGATTTCATCAAGTTCATCATTATTATTATTAGCATTATTTAAATATTTTTTGGAAAATTTGAAAAAATTAACTACTCTTTTGAAATAACCCTTTGATAATTTTAAATAACCATCTTCAGTCAATTTCATGTTTAATAACATTGTATCCAACATATCTTGTATTTGTTTTTGAGTTTCTTCAAATGTCAACTTCCTATTCGATAACTTATCAAATATTAAATTAAAAGTATCAACTATAACTAATTGATATTGATTATAAACATTTTTAAGTAATGATAAATACTTATAATTGATAATTGATAATTTTGATAATTGTCTTCTTGAAAAAGTTTTTTTAAAGTAGAATTGAATTTCAGTATAATTTTCTTCTAATAACTTAATAAAGTAATTATTAACTAATAACCATCTAAAAATAATTTGATATTTGGTAAATTCTGTATGACTTATTATTAAGTTGATTGGAAATGGTAAAGTTAAATCAATGGTCAAATAATTGATTAAATAATCATCAAATGAAACATGATGATTATTTGATGATGAAGAATTTGGAACATTTGTGATAATTGAATCTTTAACAATAGTTTGTAAGGCTTGATAAGATGATGAGTTAAAAATTCCTTCAGGATTTATTGGTTGAACGTTTAAAATGGCTTCTAATTCTTGAAAAATTGATGATTGATCAAATTTCAATTTTCCAAATTTATTTACAAAAGATGATGCAGAAGATAATTCATTTGAGTAATCTTGAAAATCTTTTTGTAGTTCAAATAAATAAAATGAATTTGACGAGTTTGAATTAATATTTGATCTTAATGTTAATAAATTTGAGTTCAAAATGTTAGCAATTATAATGATTCCAAAATTATGTTGAAAAAAATAGTTTTCAAAATCTTTAAAAATGTTCAAAAAATCATAGCCCTGATAAAACAAATTCAATATTTGATCATTTGCCACTGAATACCAATGATCAACTTGAATATTTAACAAGTTTATGTTGGTTAATGATTTGATATAATTTTTATTACTATTGATATTGAAAATTTCTTCTTCTCGTAGTTCAGTATATGGAATTAATATTCCACAATCTTTGACGATATTCAAGTAAGTTCCTGTTAATAAAATTTTATTTCTCAATTCAGATTCATCTAGTTGTTTCGGTAATCCATCTTTTCTGATTGAAAATTTTGTGTCCCAATAACGATCAATCATTTTGATGCTATGATTAGTTGAGTTATTATTTTTCTTGAATTCTAAAGATTTTGATAAATTGTCCAAAAGAGGCAGTTTTGAAGAAAAATAATTATTGTTTTGATCATAATTTAAATCATTTAATTTGATTAAAAATTCTTGGAAAGGGTCATCAATAATTCCATTAATTAACCATTGATTCAACATTATCAAATAATTTTTTGAAACATCATCAAATAAAGAACTCAAAAATTGAAAAATTTCTGGATTTCCTTGATTTTTAATCATTTGTTTATTAATAATTTTCAAAGGTAAACCACCTTTACAAACTTGAAACTTGGAATTATCAAAGGATAAATCAAATTGGTCGGTATTCGGAGAAGTTTTGTAAAAGTCTGATTTCAAAGTACTAATAAATTGGTTAAAATCATTGGATCTAATAAATGATCGTTTCTTGGAGTCAGAATAAATTAAATGACAAATTTCATATAAGATTTTCAATTTTAAATCAATATTATTGGCTTTTAGATCATTCAACAATAATAAAATATTATAACTTGAAGAATCAGTAGATGAGTACTTGAACTTTTTTAACATTTGATTCAATTTTAACAAATAATTTTTCAAATAATTTCTAATAAACCAAGATAAATTTTGATTAATTTTCCCAAAATAACTATTATCAAAGAATTGAACAAAATGATTTAATGAAGAATAAATTTTACCTAACTTAACAATATCTTTAGTTAAATCTTTTAATGAAGGGTTTAAACTTTTTGATAATTTGAAATCTGGACCATTCAATAATGCATTAATTTTCACTTCTTTATCTTCAGACAGTAAAGCAGTGCTATAAGGATCAGAATATCTAATATAATTACCTTCTAACCCAGTCAAGATGGAAAATAAATCATGGAGCACCAATGCTTGTTGGATTTGGATGTTTGAAATGTCTATTAATGATGGATAATTCAACTTTAATTGAGCCAGAGTCAAAGGGCCTGGAGTGACCGTGGGGGCCAAAAGGAACGGAAGGTCAGGCTGCTGTAGTGAAGCAGAGTCCATGGTCAAAGAGGTGATGATGGCTCTTTGTTTTGCTTTGTTTTGGTGTTTTGTTTATTTTTTGTTTATTTTTTGTGATTTTTGAATTTTGATTTAAAATGTCGGGGCTGTAAACCCTTTGAGTCACATGATCTATATGGCTGGTGAGCTGCTCCCTATTGGTGTGGAGTGTGGCTTGTGCTCCTTATCTGCTTCTCCACTCAGTTTCCCGCTATTAGTAACGACTATTGCGGTCTCCCACTCTGTTCTTCGCTCTTTTCGGCTGCCCCCATCTATTACTCCACTTTGACGGTAAATACTAATTGTCGCTGTTCCCGCATATTTCCCAGTCTGCTCAACCAGGAAGATTGTATAAATACTCCAATTATTAATCCTCTCCTCAATCTTTTTCATCGAGATCAACAATGTCTGCTACTCCTATTGACTCCAAAAATTCCAGAAGCCACAAGGCTCCTGAGACCATAAGCGCTCAAAATATCTCTCAGGGAAAACCTCCTCCATTCCCTGTGCCAACTTCTTTCAAATCAGTGTATCACCATCGGAAATGGATGTTGGAACATATGGCCGGAGCATTCAGAGTGTTTGCTAGAAAAGGTTTTAGTGAAGGTGGAGCTGGTCACATTTCATTAAGAGATCCGGAAGACCCAACCACTTTCTGGATCAATCCTTTGAATATCCATTTTGGCTTGTTAAAGGCTTCTGATATGGTCAGAGTCAATGAAGAAGGAGAAGTTATTGGTGGCAACCAAGTGGCAGTCAATGCTGCTGGGTTCAGGATCCATTCTGCTTTACACAATGCCAGACGAGACGTTAATGCTGCTTGTCATACCCATTCCATTTATGGTAAAGCTTGGTCTTGTTTTGGTCAACCAATTGAAATGTTAAATCAAGACGCCTGTACTTTTCATGGTTGTCAAGCGGTTTACACTGATTTTGGAGGGGTTGTTCTTGAAGCAGATGAAGGATTAAAAATTGCCAAAGCCTTGGGGGATAAGAACAAGGTGGTTATTCTACAAAATCATGGGTTGTTGACCACTGGGGAAACTATTGATGAAGCTGCTTATCGTTTTACTTTATTGGAAGCCACTTGTCATGCCCAAATTTTGGCCGATTCCAATGTCAATTTTAAAAAAAACATCATTTCTGAAGAAGATGCTGCTTACACTAGAATGATGGTGGGTGATCCAGAAACCTTGTATGGCGATTTCCAATCAGATTATATGTTGGAAGTGGCCCTAAGCAAAGGTGATTTTTTGTTTCCAGATGATTATCCTCTAGAAAACATCAAATAGGCCAAGTTGCTTGTTCCGTGATGAGTGATGCCTCCTTTTTCTTTTCTTTTCTTTTGTTAATAAAATTCTGTTTTTTGTGAATGTCACAATTTTTAAAATTGTAAACAATAAGAAAATGTGGGGTAAATTCAGCAGTTGCTTATAAATACCGTCTTTTTCCTTTTTCCTCCCGAACATTTTTCTTTTTGGTTTAACTCATCTACAAATTCAATGTCATTTCTCTCTAAAAAGTAAGCATGTTTGTTTCAATAAAGTCTCGATTCATTTACTAACAACCAGTCTTTACGGCTTTATCGCTGGTGCTTCCATTCCTATTTTTATAACCAAATATTTTTTAATTCCGATTGAACATGAAGGAATAAAAGAAAATCAAAGTGAATTAGCTTTTTTGAGATCCCAAATTAGAACTTTGAGTTGGGATGTCAAATTATTAGAAGCTCATACGGGGAAAGCCTTTGCTTAAATAGTTAAATTAATGCATGAATGATTAGTAACTACAAGTGTAATAATGCAAATTAATATACTAAAACTACTTTTTATTATTATGACGAGAATTATCTCTTTTTCTTCTTCGAAAGCTTTTCATCAATTCAATTCTATCATTTTGAAAATCTTTTTTCCAATTAAGGATTATTTCATTTTGATCATTTTGTAAAATTGAGTAAGCTGTAAGTTTATTAAATTGAGTTTGTGCCACTAAAAATGGTGAATCGAAATGAGCAAAGAAAAGCGCCTTTTTAGCAGTTGCCGTTTCCGGTTCATTTCTTTCTTCAACAACTTCTTCATCTTCTGAAACTTTTGCTTTGATTTCAATTTTTTTTTCTTCTTTTTCTTCTTTTTCTTCTTCTTCTTGAATATCTTCAATATCAGAATCTGCCAAATTAAATGTAAATCCTCCATTATTACCTTCATCTTCTACCTTTTTATCCAAAACTTTTTTCAAAGTTTCTGTTGCATTAGTAACAATTCCGTCATCTTCAACCATCATTTCTTCATCTTCATCATCGTCATGAATTAAGTAATGATTATCAGCTTCATAATCATTTTTCTCTTTTAGTGATTGTAATTTTTCCTGTTTATCTTGTTCGTAACTGAATTCTTCATGTTTACTAAAATCGTAGTTTTTGAGAAAATCGTCAAGAACTGATCTTGTTCTTTCAATTTCCTTTTTGCTACTTTTACTATTTTCTTCAATAACTTTTTCCACATCATCAATTAATATTTCTTCATCATTATTCAACTTCCTTGTTTGAACTCTTTCAATAATATGATTATTACCATCTTTCCAAATCCCATTTTGGTATTTGAAAACTAAATCAACACTACTTTTATGTTTATCAAAACCCCATAATTTCTCTTTATGATTGGCTCTAATTGTTTTCATTTTCTTTTCATATTTACCAGTTTTATCATTAAAAACTAAAAACTTAACTCTATAAGTGATTTCATTAACATTCAATTTATGTCTGACATTTTTAACTCTTGGAGTTTTACGAATTCCTCCTTCAATTAAAGTGAAATAGTTGTGTAATCGGTTTGGCGACAATCCTTGATCAATATGAGTTTTTAAAGTTAAAAATTTGGCATTTGTCTCTTTAAGTTTTTCTTCTTGGATTTTTTCTTCTTTTAAAAGATTTTCAAAATTTTGGTTATAAATTTCATTAAATGATGGTTTTGCTTTGGCTATTATAAGATCGCTATTCATGAATTTAACTTTATGAAATGCAGCAAGTAATTTTTTGTAACTTTCATCGTTTATAAAGATCCAAAGATATCCAAAGTATTTTATATTTTCAAAAGTTTCTTTAGTTTTTAATTCTAAATCTGATTCAATTTTTCCAAATTTTTCAAGTCTTTTGAGTAATAATGATGGATTTTCCGATAGCTGTTTGGAGATATTACCAATATATAGCCTCACTTTCTTCTCCAGCACATCATTGACAACCTCAGGCATTGATAAAGTTTATATTTAATTGTTTTTATTGAAATTTTAGTAAGTTAACTTTTGTGAAAAAAAAAATTCTGGAAAGAAAAAATCTGTGATGATATTGGTGTACGGGTTTTTTCTTGGGTTGTGGGTTTTTTAGGTAACTTAAAAACAAACTGTCAACATTTGAAGTTGTCGAATTTCTTTGATTTTAATAAATTACAAATTGACAATGAGTGAGAGAAAAGCCGGAACTAAAGAGTTGATCAGTAGCTCTTTAGACAATTTGAAAAAAGTCTTTGAGAATGACACTGAAGTGTTTTTAAAAGATGTTAATGCAATTCAACAAATGAATACTAATCAATCAATCAAAACTTTTGGTTTGAACGAGAAGTTAAGAACCATTGCTCAAGATTCAGAGACCATTAAGGAAAACAGTGAGTATATTTCAAACTTTTATTAATAACCAATACTAACTACTTAGATGAAAAACTAAGAGAATTTAATTCTCAATTACTGAAACTTGAAGATCAAGCAGAATACATTGAAGCCCTTACAAAAGAGTTAGACGAATGGACCAAAGAACTTAGTATTAAAGCCAGAAGGTTGAATAATTAGTTTATTTATATACCTATTTCTCTATTTACCAATACAAAAAGTTGAAAAAATTACTCCCAAAATTTCTTCGACTCCAACGGTTTCTCCAGTTATTTTCCCAATCCCATCAATGGCCATATACAAAGCTTCAGAAGCCATTACCACATCGTTTTGTTTTTTGGCTTTGAAAAATTCTTCAAATCCAAATAAAATATCATTAATTATTATATCTCTTGATCTTTCACTCAATGAAATTGGATCAGAATTTTCAGATTCGGTGATGGATTTGAAATCAACTGTCAATTCATTAACAAGATTTTGAATACCTTCAGTTGTTATACAAGATATTGTTTTTATTGAATTTTGATCTAATTCAAATAACGATGAATATTTGAGTCTCAAAGGTTCAATATTTTTATCATTCAATAAATCAATTTTATTCAATATCAATTTAACATGTTTTTTATTCAAACTTTTAACAAATGATATAAATTCTGGTTCAATTAAAGATAATTTCACATCAATTGGTAAAATTATTAAAAGTAAATCACTTTCTTTGGCTTTATTTTTAGCTCTTTTAATTCCCTCTAATTCAATTAAATCATTAGTATTTTTGATTGATCTTATTCCTGCAGTATCGCTAACAATCACTTTATATCCATTAATATCAACGGGGAAATTAATAATATCTCTAGTGGTTCCGGCAATATCACTAACAATTGCGGCTTCTTTATTAGCAATTTGATTTAATAATGAAGATTTCCCGGCATTAGTTGGACCCAATAATGATAACTTAATTCCATTTAATAGAATTTGAGTCTTTTCAACTTTTTGTAAATATTCTTTAATTGTTTTTTGTAAAATTTCAATTTTCAGATTGACAGAATCAAGTAAATTATCAACTTCATAATCTTCACCAAAAT
The DNA here is from genome assembly GCA_037355385.1 of Saccharomycopsis sp. FM-2023a. Taxonomy (NCBI): domain Eukaryota; kingdom Fungi; phylum Ascomycota; class Saccharomycetes; order Ascoideales; family Saccharomycopsidaceae; genus Saccharomycopsis; species Saccharomycopsis sp. FM-2023a. The sequence continues at coordinate 22,874 of JBAKFZ010000146.1, forward strand.
CAATTAGTGCTGATAACATTGCACTATTGTTAACGATCTCTTTTCTTATTTCATCGAAAAATACTTTATTATAACCTTCCATTGAATTAATAGCCGCAACTCTTTGACTTTCAGTTTCTGCATCAATCATATCTCTAATTCCTTCTGCTTTTGTTAAATCTAATCTACCATTTTGGAAAGCTCTTTTGGTGAATTCTCCATGTTCTGCATACCTGATGATTCTACCATTTGTATTATCATTCAATGATTTTATAGCATTTAAAACTGATTTGATAGTGGCCATTCCACCATGAAGATGTAATTCCAATAAATCTTCACCGGTAAATGATTTGGGGTTTTTAAATAATATTACCAAAGCATGATCTAGCATTTTTCTGAGTTGCTCTTGCTGTGGATGATAAAGTTTTCTCAAGACGGCAACTCGAGGTTTAGGTAAAGGTTTTTGAAAAGTTAATGAGTTTAAAATAAATTCTGATTGTGGACCAGAAATTCTAATGATTCCTACTGCTGATTTACTAGGAGCCGTGGATAGTGCATAGATTGTGGGATTTTGATGATGCAGAGTTTGGAGTTTAGTGAAAGAAGTCGATATTAGTCTTCTAATAGGAAAAGTTAGCGGTAGTTTCATTAATTTGGATGGTAATAAGAACTATGGATAGTTAAAAAGCGCATAAATAATTTTTTTGAAAATTCAAATGAGATTTTTCACCATGCATAAATAAATTTAAGATTTTGATTGAAAGTATCATTTATTGACAATTGTTGATTGGGTACTGTGATTTAATGGTGCTGTTATATCATCAATATTTTAAAAGTCAATGATTATTTTCTTTGAAGGAATTGATGGCAACTAGATTTCAATTTCGTTATAGTAATCATTTTTCAACAAATATATAAGTCAATCTTTCTATCCTTATTGTTAAAACAAACACAGTCACCAATACCTTTAATTCAAGGAATTTCTCTATTTGCAAAGAATTCAAAATTTGAATCGTCAATTTCCGGATCGGTGAGACCATAACTCAATGTTGATCCCGTGACAGTAGGGTAACCTGTGAAACCATTGATTGTTCATTTAAAATTGAACTAAAAGCAAAGGAAAATGGCAAAATCCCCAGAATTCAAATAAGTTTAATAATTATACACTTCTCAGTCTATTTAAACCCGTTATACTCTTCTTGTCTTGTTATAACTTATACATCATCAAGTTACATTTGCTATTAGCCATTTTTCCCTCACCAATAACAATAATAATCACAATAAATAATAATGAGTTCAGACTTCGAAGATTATAATGAAGAAGATTATTGTCCTCTTTGTATTGAAGAAATGGATATATCTGACAAGAAGTTCTTCCCTTGTCCATGTGGGTATCAGATTTGTCAGTTTTGTTATAACAATATTCGTCTGAATCCTGATTTAAATCAAAGATGTCCTGCTTGTCGAAGAAAGTATGATGATGAAAGTGTTAGATATGTTGAATTAACGGCTGAAGAAATCAAGGCAGAAAATAATCGAAAAGCCAACAAGGATAAAACCAAAAAACAAAAGGAAAAAGAAAGAAAAGAACAAGAAATTGCATCTAGAAAACATTTGGCAGGAGTTCGAGTTATTCAAAAAAATTTGGTTTATATTGTGGGATTAAACCCCACCGTTTCTCATGATGAACTTCAAAGTGTCTTAAGATCAGATAGATATTTTGGACAATTTGGTAAAATCATGAAAGTTGTTGTTAACAAAAGAAATCAAAATGCTAATAGTGTTGGTAATAGTGGATATGGAATTTATATTACGTTTTTAAAAAAAGAAGATGCTGATAAATGTATTAGAGAAGTTGATGGATCTTTAATGGATGGCAAAGTTATTAGGGCTGCTTATGGAACCACAAAATATTGTTCTTCATACTTAAGAGGCTTAACCTGTCCAAATCCGAATTGTATGTTTTTACATGAACCAGGAGAAGAAGCTGACTCATATAAACAAGAACATTCTCATCAACCAGAAGCTCATAGACATCATGAAGGTGGGATTATTAGATATGGAATTAATAATGCTACTGGTACCTCTGCAAATAACAGTCATTCCAAAAATGGTAGTCAAGATGATATTCATGAACAAACTCATAATCTAAAACCAGCTTTACCAGCAACGGCATCTTGGGCGAAGGGGAATAAATCATCGACTAATCTTACGACTGAAGCTCTTGGTAATTCAGCTAATTCTATTAATTCAATCACCACTGCATCAAAATCAAAAACAGTCATTTCCAATACTTCTGCATTTCCAACATTGGCAGAAATTGCATTACAACGTAGTAGTTCAAATACTAATATTGTTCATACTGCTCATAAAGAAAAGAAAAAAGATAAACATAATAAAGATAAATTTAAAGAAAATGTTGATGAATTAATTATTGATGAAAGTCATTCAACCAAATTTATGATTAAAACTTTGGATTTTCTCAAAACGGATAATAATATCAGTAATTATCGCTTTAAAGTTGATACTTTTGAAAATAAATATGATCATAATCCCGATTATTATCCCCCATTATTTTCATTTGTTTCAAGTAATAATTTATCAGGGATTCCAAAAGATCAAGCTAATCAATTTGATTATCTTAATAGTGGAATTGAATTAGTTAACACCATTCTTGGTCGAGCTAATCCTGTTGATTATTTTTTACATCCAAAAGATTCAAAACCGATTCAAAATCCTCCAGCAAATATTCCACCACAATCATCTCCACAATTCATCAATGATACTATGGTTCAAAATGTACCAGCGGCTCCAGGATTATTCAATCCTCCTCCTGGATTACCTATACAACAACAACCATCACCGGTGCCTGTTGCTGCCGTCACTGGTAGTAATAGTCACTCTAGTGAGATTTTGAATCATCTTTTAAATGGTAAAAAGGTTTCTGCTTAATTTGTTTATTATCTTTCTTTGAAAAATTCTACTGTATAGTTTTGTTCCAATAAAAAACATTAATATTATCAATATTTAATGGGTAAACCAATTTCTAGCATCTTTATGAGACGCTACACAAACCAAGAAAATCTCTTTTTCTAGATCATCTAATCCTTGGATGAATCCATTGATACTTTCATTTCCTTTACCTTTCCCACTACTCAAGTTGAAAGAATAATCATTAATAACCACACATCGATCTTTTAACATTTGTTGGATAACTTCCACGAACTCAGCATCTTGGAACCAAAACCCCCATTTCTCTGCTAATCGATAAAAATTGGGTAAAATCGATCGTAATGATAAATTCTCACTATTAGATTTAATAGAATTTATCACTTTTTTATTAAAGGCCTCTGGACGAATCAAGTCCACGAGTCGAACTTCTTCCCCGTCTTCTGTCATGATGGGAATCCCCGATAGAATCCCCGATAACCAAACAGGAAGATCTAGTTTAGTGTTTTCTTTGATCTGAATCGTTAGTATGAATTGTTATAATTGAATTCTTTTTGCTTTTACTCACATCTTGACCTCCAGTTTCTTCGAGGTATCCTAATCCTAGCACTTCAATGTTGAATTTACAAGGAATTCTCTGTTTTGATGTTAGTAAATGGGATGATCAAGAAGAATAAAAGCCAAACATACTTCATTTTCAGCTAAGATATCGTCAATATCATAATAGTCTCCACTGGCCATGACGCGTTAGCTTTGTATGTTTTTTTGATTAAATTTGATGAAATAGTAAGTTTTTAATATTGATTTGTATCAACTAGGTCAATCGTAATGATTTTCAATCTAAAATAAACAAAAATTGACTATCGTTGATATGAAAAGATTCAAATTCAATTGATATTTTCACATTTTCAAATTCTCAAAATATTTAAATTTTTCGCGTTTGTTTTGTGTTAAAAAACTCATCTCATGTCATCACCAACCATTCAATAAATAGAAATGTCCCATGATCGAGAAGATATTTTTTTCCGCTCAGTAAGTAAATTATTAAGACTCAATTGGAACCATTAAACTAACAAAACAGCAATATGATGTCAAAGAAGCCATTCTTTTTTGTGTAGAATTAACAAGTTCGATGTTCCAACCAAATGAATCATTACAAAAAGAATACCCTTTAAGAGAATTACTCAAGACTTTGGATTCCTTGATGAAAGAATTGGCAATTACTTTACCTAACACGGCCCTTGGATGTTATTTCTTCAATAGTTCAATCACTTCACCAGGTTGCAAAGATGGGATTTTTGAGTATTTTGAATTAAAACCTTTAAATACTCAAGTTAATAAGAAAATTCAAGATGATTTATTTGATACTGATTTAAAAAATGAAGATAAATTGGATTTAAAAGAATTGTTTAAAATGATTGTTTATGAAAACCCAAAAGAGTTCAATGATAAAAGAACATATCTCAATGATGTTTTGAACCAAGTTAAATATGAATTTATTTTGAAAGCTAATAATAATAAAAGATATAATCATAAAAGAGTGTTTCTAATCACTGATAATGATAAACCATATGATCCAAAAGGTACAAATTCTGATGCAATGAGAAGAAATATCAGAGCATTACTTGGAGATTTAGAAACTAATAAAATATCAATTGTCCCATTTTTTTTAAATACTCATAAACAGTTTGATAATTCTATTTATTCTGAATTATTTATCATGACTAATGAAAATAAACAAGATGATTTAAATGATAGTCAAGGAAGTTATTATGGATTTAATATGAGAGGGATTGATTTTAATGAATTAAGAGAAAAAATTATAAGAAGAAGAGAAGTCAAAAGAATGTATTTTTCAAGTCTTTTAGAAATCGGCCCTGGTTTGGAAATTGAAATCAATGGTTATACTTTGATTTCAAAAGCTGAACCAAAAAAGGCAATTGCAGTTTATACAAAATCAGAAATCCCAACAACAGTTTTATCAAAATCTAAATATTATACAGAAAATATGTCAAAAGAAATTACTGATAAAAAGTCACAAACCATTAAAGGTTACAAATTTGGTAATGATGTTGTTTGTTTAACCTCCGAACAAATCTCAAATTTAAGATCATTTGACGATTTAAATAATGAAAAAGTCAAAAAGTTAAAAATCATTGGATTTAGAAAAATTACAAAATCCTTCAAGTTTTTCTACAATTTGGGTACTTCACCTTTTGTTTATGTTGAGACTAAGGGAAATTATTTGAATAGTTTTCGAGCTTTTTCAAGTCTTTTCCAATCATGTAAAAAACTTAATCAAGCAGCAATTGTCTGGGGTTCAATTAGAAAAGATTCATATTCTTCATTATATGCATTAGTTCCCAGTCAATATGATAAATTGAAAACCAATCAACTCATTCCTCAAGGTTTTTTCTTAATTTCTTTGCCATTTTTGGATAATATTAGACTAGTTCCTAATGAAGTTAAACCTACTGCCATTCCAGATGAATTATTATCATCAACAAAACTTTTATTAGAACAGTTTAAATTAAAAGAAGGTTATGACCCATCCAAATATTCCAATCCAACGTTACAATGGCATTATAAGATCCTTAGAGATCAAGCATTATTAGCCGAAGTTCCTGAACACTTGGTGGAATCGGTTGAAAGTTTTACAGATGATCAATTAAAAGATTATGTCAAATTTGATAAATCGTGTATTAGATTGTTAAAGTATCGTTCAAGAGCTTCAGAATATCCAAGAAATGATTTGATCAATGAGATCAAGTCACAATTGAAACTTTTGCCAGGAGATTATAATGATGAACCAATAAGTAAACCAAAAAGAGGAAGAAAAAAATGAGTGGGATTTTTTTCCTATTAAAGAGATCAAAGGAAATTATCATAAACGATTTATTCTTTTCTATTTATATAATATCTAACAACATAACAAATTAAGGAGTTTGATGATAATAGTATTATAAATAGAGAGAATCTCTTGTGAAACAAAATTGTAAAAAGGAATGTAATATAACCTGCATTATAACAACATAATGCAATCTTCATCTTCAACATTTAATGAATCAATTAATAAAACAAACAAATTCGACAGTTTCTGGAGATTCAAGAATATTAATACAACTGGTTTCTTCCATCACGCTGGGCATTTTACTTTATTTATTTATGAAAGTCCAATTAAAATTTTGGAACGTCAAAGAAAATCAGCAGTTTTGAATTATAAGAAAAAGAGAAATTTATAAGATAACTATAAAGAGTAACTACAAGAATAATAATAAAAGTATTAGTGTATTGCTTATTAACTGTAATCTCGGTTCAATATATAAATGTATAAGGTAAATAAAAATCAATCATAATCAAATAAATCATTTAAAATCAAAATATCTGTACATAAGAGCACCTTGTTTGAATTATTTTTAGTATTCCCACTTCTCAACTCCATGGTTATTTGTAACTGATGATCCATTTTGACACTTGAAGAAATAAACGAACAAACATCGTTTCTAATAACACAGTCAAAAATCACTGGATCAATTTCGTAACGATAAAATATCCCGCCTTTTTTGGTCTTAATTTGGTGGAACTTTTCCAAGTCAACAGAGTAGTCTAAATTGGTGGATTTGTCTAATAAACATCGCAGTCTGGTGTCTTTTAAGATTTTCTTACCACAGCAGAATGAGACCACGGAAACAAGGTCAATTTTTAAGGAACTAACGGTGATTTTCTCGGGATAGTTTAATGACTCAGTCATTGGTTTTTGATATAACTTTGAGTATATTTCCTTTGATGAATATTGTGAAATAAAGTATAGATTAATTGACTCTTTCAAACTATCGGGAATATTTATAACCCCCTTTGAGAATTTTCCTTGAAGTAGTTTTGTATGAGAAAACTCAATTTGCAAAGTAAATGGAAATTCAATGTCTTTCAAATTATCAAATAATTCAGTATTTAATTTTCTACTAAATCTCATCAACGATAAGTTTTTTTTCCTCAAATCAGTGTTGTTATTAGTATTATAATTCATTAAATTGTTGTTAATGTAATTGTACTTGAAACTAAATGGTGCTTCAGTTATACAATTTGGTAAGACTGAATTATGAAGTAATGAATAGCTAGTAAATTGAGGAGAAGGAGAAAATTTGAATAAAATGTTGTCATTCATTGAAGATTTCAGATTATTTTTCTCTACAATTGCATCAATTGAATAATCAATTTTGATATTTTGATTGATCCCATCAATGTACTTTAAGCTTGGAGGTAGATTGAAGTTTTTTTCGGAGTTCGCTTCACCTGGAATTGTGAATGTAAATGGAATTTTTGTATTGGTCTTTATGATATTATTGGAAATTGGTAAGATTTTGGAAACTGTAAAAATATGTCGATTTTCGCAGGTTAAAAATGTTCCTTTTTGATCTAACAAAATAATTGTTGATGAAACATTGAAATAAACAGTTAATGTTTTTATGGAGATTTTTTGTTTGGTTTTAATCAAAACATTACCGTTTATTGAGTCTTCATTTGTGAAAAAATCTCGATTCCTGGGTGGTGGTTCAATGATTATTGCTATTGATGAATTGTCAAGAAAACGGAGCATTTTTAATATTGGAGGTTACATCTGACAACATTATATTAAGAACTTTCAATTTTCTAGGAAATTAAGTGCTTTTATAGAGACCAGAAATAGTGCCTTATTAAATATGTCAATTAGTGTAAATTTTGGAATGTTGGTTTTTAAACCCGTAGACTAGTAAAATGATGAAATAACTCCACAACTTGAAAAGTTTCATTACCAACACTACTTCGTTACTTTGATATTATGTATGAATACTCAAAAATCTCATTTGTTTAATTGATGAAATGAGTATAGTGGTAAAGAATTGCTTAATAACATTATGCATGAATATTTTCAACATGAGGAAAAGTCAAGAATCCTTAACTATGGATTTACTAGGAATGCATGTGGAAGATTAATGATTTCTCTGAAGTTGTCTTATTAATTTGAATCATTATAAATGATTCAATTAAAGCTTGTCTTGAAATTGTTTATATAGAAATCCAGATTAATCAATGTAATTAAATGATGCAAAAAATATCGTCAAATTTTGTAACAATAAGATCAAAACGAGGATATTACCTCGGAGTACGAAACTAAGTAATATTTGGTTCAGCATTTTTTACCAAAATTAGTGGTAAAATTAAGTTGACACTTTATCAAATGTAATGATCTCCGAGATTTTTGAATCTGAAAAGGGAAACATTTGATAACAATCAAGATAGAGTATTTATATCTATCAACCTAACTAAAAGTTTCTAAAAGCAGTAAAGATGGAATTTAATCACCAAAAGTGATGATCTCTTTTGTTGTATCTGTCAAAGGAAGGAAATTTTGAGTTGCGAAAACTTTTCCCACCTCTAGCAAAGACTGGAAAAGTTATTATATAAGAGACTGGAAAATTCCCGACTCTTCCTCCTTTCCATTCTTCTCATCTTTATCCATTAAAACTAAGTTACTCTACTACCTTACTCTACTACTATTCAAATCTCCTCGTAATGTGTATTTATTAATTATTTTTTGCCGCTATTGCTGCTTTATTTTGCTTATGAAGATGATCCAAGTTTGGGTTCTATCATGAATACAGTTTTTGATTTATCAGTTATTGAATTTTGCCCTTGAAGCTCTTATGTTTAGTCTCAAAATAATAAGTTTATTGTTAATCACTGATTTGTAAAATATAAGATTAATTGAATGATTCATATTACTATAATTGTCTTCAATTATATATTATCAAATGTTAGTCTACTTTAATTGATAATACACAATGTCAAAATGGTTTGTTGATAAATTGTTATTATACTTCAAAGATACCAATTATAACCTTTGTAATCCAAATTTTGCAAAATGGTAACATTTGACTTTGTTTTTTCCTAGGATTCACCTTTTACAAAAATAACTTCTTTCGATTTTGCTATTTTTGTCATTTTCCACATTTATCATTGATGAGTTTTGTGTGCAAGTAATTTCACAAAACTTTTCATACAAAAATGCGCAAAAAACACAAAATTGATTTCTCAGCATCTCATCGCCCAACCCAATCACACAAATGAGCGATATTCAAGCTCCCAAATCACTTGAACACATCAAACACATCATTCTTGTCTTGTCGGGGAAAGGCGGGGTCGGGAAGTCCTCGGTCACTACTCAACTTGCCCTTAGCCTTGTACTTCAAGGGTTTAAAGTAGGAGTACTTGATATTGACTTAACTGGACCTTCAATTCCTCGAATGTTTGGACTTGAAAATAAAAAAATGTTTCAATCGGATCATGGTTGGGTTCCTGTTTATGTTGATGGTAACGCGAAATTATCAGTAGTTTCCTTGGGATTTTTAATAAATGATCGAGGTAATAGTGTTGCTTGGAGAGGTCCCAAAAAGACATCAATGATTAATCAATTTATTGATAATGTGATTTGGCCAAAAGATCTTGATTATTTGATCATTGATACTCCTCCAGGAACCTCGGACGAACATATTTCAATTGCTGAACAATTAAAACTTGCCAAACCAGATGGTGCAATATTAGTGACCACCCCACAAAAAGTTGCCATTAATGATGTCAAGAAAGAAATGAATTTTTGTCATAAAGTGAAGTTTAAGATCCTTGGAATTGTGGAAAATATGAGTGGGTTTATTTGTCCATATTGTAGTGAGTGTACCAATATCTTTAGTTCTGGTGGTGGTAAAGATTTAGCAGATGAGTTTGATTTAAAATATTTGGGTAATTTACCAATTGATCCAAAATTCGTGGAGATGATTGAGAACAATAATAGTAAAATTGAGTTAGATAATTTAAACTTGAACGATGAAGATAACTCAAATTCAAATTCAAAAACGTTGGTGGAACAATATAAAGAATCATCAATTCAACCAATGTTTAAAATCATTCTTGATAGGATCTTAGAATATAATATTCCTTCAAGATGTTAATTTACTTTACATTTGTGTTATGTTATAAATGTACCTTTGTATTATAATAATAAATTTTTATTTAACCA